>JAOUZG010044463.1:2422173-2480108 GCA_026289955.1 Argiope argentata
CTTTCTTATGAAGAGCGCCAAGAAAGAGCTTTGGCGTGAACAATTACATAACATTCTTAGTTATATTAAATAATAAATGAGAGTTTAATTTCTGCAGACGATTCTAACTAAATAAATCAAGTTTAGCAAACCACATATGCAAATCAGCCGTATTTTTGTTCATATACAATGATGTGAATGCACAAAAAATAAATAAAGTTTATTTTAGAGGAATTGGTATTTAGATTCAAAGAAAATATCCCGAAATAATGATTGATTCAAACATAAAGTACTTAATTGAATCAAGTGATTATTAAAAATAGGTTTCCAAACTATTTGTCTATAAATAAAATAGCATTTGCTCTTTGTATTGAGGAATAAATAAGGATTCTATTTTTACAAAAGATTCTAACTGATATATTTAAACTTTTGAAGATAATGCATATCGTACAAGAAAAGAGCTAAAAATTTTTAATCATATTATGGTAGCGATGAAGTTTTTTACTAAACTTTCTGGAAAATAACAAGTGTTATACTTTAATTGAACTTGATTTGTTTCATATTTTATAGGTATTATTGGATCATCAGGTAGTTCTTGATATGAACTAGCTTCAAGTTATTCAATCCCTCTGTGTTATGCATGCAAATTCATTACCTTTACCTTAGATTTTAGTGTTATGCATGCCAATTCCTTTAAATAGCTTAGATTTTAATTTTTAGTCAATCTAATTATCAATTAATGCAGTTAGTCAATTAACTATGAATTAATATTAAAAAATTATTTTATAATTTCCAAAAACTACATAAAACAGCTCTAAATGAACAAATAATATAAAAAAAGTTAATATAATCAATTCCTATTTAGGACATCAAAGAAAAATTTCATTTTAGTTACTTTTTATTAAATAATTACGATTATATAAATAATTGATCAAAAAATTATTCTTGACCAGAACAAAATCCACTTATCATTAATTGAAAATAAATCAAAACAGACTCAGAACACACTCAATTAGCATTGAATTTTCAATGTCAATTGTGGCAAAGCAAACGTGGGAATTTACTGAGCTAGTTGGAGTAACGCTATTCAGATGAGAAATTTTTAATTTTCTTTATTCTGTATCATTTTAATGTGAAGTATTTTAAAATGAATCTGAGAAATCAATTAATTAACAATGTTTAGTTTTAAGGACATCTAAAACTAAGAAAATAAACAGAATCATTTGAAATAGTCGGCTAAAAATATGTTAAGCCTAACCTCATTAGCATGGAGAAAAAATAGATAGATTTCGTTACTTATTTGGGGGTGGGGAAATGAGGAATTTTAGCTAGAAAGTTAATCTTGAACTAGTAAATAAAAAAATAATAAATGAATGTTTGAAAAACTGTTTCAACATCAAATGTCATACACTACAAGTTTAAAATTAATTGAACTTGATTGGATGAATACAAAGTATTTTACTAACGATTGAAAATTTGATCTATATTATATATATATATATATATATATATATATATATATATATATATATATTCATATATATATATAGAGTGTGAGCTAATTGTAGGAAATGAAAACTATACAATAAAGGAAATAAAAAAGCATCTTTTATGAACTGAGGAAAATGTTTTTTTTTTTTTTTTTTTTTTTTAAATTTTTTTTAGATTCCTAATAAACAGATTTTAAAAATCCATGATCCTACTTAGCTATTATTTTCGATAAAAAAAAGAGGATTCATTACCAACAGTAAATTTAATGACTATTACTGTTAATATGTAAATGAATTTTTAATCTAAAAGAAGATATAAAGTTGGAATTTTATCCGAAAATACAAAGACAAAAGATTTTTCCAAAGAAAATAATGCGTTTGTCGATTATAAGAAATTGACGGATAATAGCTATTCTCATTTAAATTTGGCAATTCGGAATCAAAATAAAATCTCACGAAGACAGGATTTCTTTTATCATTCAAAATAGATAAGCTAGGACCGAATAACACCAACTCAGAAAAGAATAAACATTTTTTGTTGTATATTTCAGGAATTAGAGTCTCTCTTGAGACTCTAATTCCTGAAATATACAACAAAAAATGCGAATTGACTTGCGAAAATGCGCAAAATGCGAATTGACTTAATTTCCAATTTCTATTCCTATTTTGTGGCTAAATCAGTTTTCTTTTTGCAGATGTTGGCAAAGCACACCCGAAATTCTGTTTGTTTCCGTGAAGATGACAATACTGAGATCTTAAATCTTATTTATACGATAAATAAATGTATATAGAGGTTATATATTTCCTGAGTAAAATATTAGATATTGAAGAAAAATTTCAGATTTTCTGGATATTTTTGTTACATTATATGCATAGCTTATTTTATCTGAGTTGCATCTTTGATTCTCAATATATTTTATTCTATAATAATTTAAATGAATGTTTTTTCTAATATTATCATTTCAGAACATGATATTGTTTTGGGAATGAGGTTTTCTGACGTCAACCAAATTTCTTAAGCGAAAAATAATAAAAATATTATTATCTTCACAAGAATCTCAAAAAAGCAACTTCCAATTACTTGATGTCATGCACTTTACAAAAGCTCTGATTTAAAAAAAATGCGTTAATGACTGCAGCAAATAAAACCTAGAAAAATATCATTTGGAACATGTGATTATATGAAATGAAATAAATAGGAAACGCGATATTTTTTTAACATTAAATGATAGACAAAGTTTTTTGGATCGTTGGCATTACTAAAGTGACTCATTCAATGAAACAATTAAAATAAATAAAAATATAATTTTCTCAAGTGTTCTTTAATGCCCTCACATGATACATTGAAATATGCATCGCAAATTTCATTTTAATTTTAATTTTTTACTATTTCGTATATGGGAGAGAATTTGATTTTGACGAATTTAACGTATCAGACCCTTTTTTGAACACAAAAGGAATTCAATCTTTATATCTGTTGGCACTGAATATAACACATCTTGTACATATTAAAAGAGAGGGAGGAGTATTTTTGGCATGGCGTCTTGACGTCCAATTTAATCAATTTGTAAATTTCTATTATATCAGATTTCATATAAATAAAAAAATTTGGCATTTAAATTTACTATCAAAAATGTGTATTAGGTTAATTTAATTATATCTGATTTAGTGGAGAGAGTATGCGTTGTTTTATTTATCTAAGGGAATTCGATATAACAAACACGGCAACTTAAATAAAATAATATTTGGGATGTGGTCTTAGAGCCAAAATTGTCTATCTGTTTCACTGTACTCATCTGGTATTATCGGTAAATACCATTTCCCCTAAAAACATGCAAGCATTTGATGAAAAAAGGCGTAAAAATTGCTTATTTATTTTTTTAATTAAATCACAAGTATAAAATTCCCTTAATTATGTCAGATAACTATTAAGAAATAATTTTTAAAGAAATATTTGCCCATTAAATGTCTGAGGAAAAAGTCCGATAGGCCCGGCAAGATACTACGACATTTCATTCTACACGAACACACAAAAACAGAACATACTTAGCTTAATTAGGAACATTTAGAAAATTAGAAATTTTAAATCTGTATTGCGTTTCCCAACTGGTGTCGAAAAATCACGAATTTTGCGTTGTCACAATTGGCTTTGAATCCTCAATTGGTGTTGAAAATTCAACGCAAGTATAATTTTTGATAAATTATTTCTAGTCATTAGAATAGTCATGTCTGTATAGTCTGGTTGGTATGGGGTTGGATTCACATCCGTTGCTGTGTTCGAACACGATATATAGAACACGACTATTTATAGGAAGATTCAAATCAGTAATTGTTCACATAGTTACCTAAAAGCAATAAATAAAAAACAAATATTTTTATCTGCTATCTTGGATGCAGAATCCCACCGAAAACGAATCCAAAGAATAATTTAAACCATTTGGTTGTTGAGAATTAAGAATTTAATCTTAACGAATCTTCAATACATATTATAATATTTCTGCAACTCTACAAGAAATTAATCCAATTGCTACCTTTTTACATAGGATTTCAATAAAAACCAAATTTTTATCTGTAGCCATGCAAATAAAAAACAAAAAAGTGCCTACGAGGTATTTATTAAATATTTATATGGTAGTATTATTAATAGAAGTGCCAAGCGAATATAAACTAACGTGATCAATAATTGGAAAGATTCCACTAATTAATAGTTACTCATTTATATAAAATAATTAAATTAAAAATTACGATTTTATCTGCTGCTGTGTGAATAGCAACTAAGCCAAAAAAGGATCCAAAGAATGATTTAAAGCATTCGATTAGTAAGCATTAAAAACTAAAACAAAATGAATTTTCACTGCATATAATTATATTTCTGCTGATTTGCAAAAAAATATTCACATAATTTGTTTTTATCGAAGAGTGAAATAAAAACCGAATTATCTTTATGAAAAAAAGGTACTAAAGGAATATTTAATACAAGTGATCAACCAAATATAAACTTGAGTGAATATTGATTGGGAAGATCAAACAAATATTGGTGTCAAATTCACATAAAAGAATCAAGTAAAAAAACATATTTTTTCATATGCCATTATTTAGTAGAAATTCAACCAAAAAAAAAAGAATCCAAGGTAGTATTTACACCACTTTATTTGTAAGCATTATAAACTGAATCGAAATGATTCTTAAGTACATTTTGTAATATATCACCTGGTTTAGAATAAATTATTCTCAATATATTTTTTTCAGAAGAATACAATAAAAACCCAATTACTTTTATCTGCTGCTATGCAAGCAAAAAGAGGATCCCTAAAAGGATTTAATACAAGTAATCAAACAAAAATGAACTAAGGTGAGCATTAATTGGGAAGATTTAACCAATTATTGGTCACACAGCTACGTAAAATAATTGAATTAAAAATAACTATTTTTGTCTGCTACAGTGTGAATAAAAACCAAACAAAAAAGAATATAAAGAATGATTCAAAGTACTTGAGTACTAAGCCTTTAAAAACTGTATAAAAATAAATATTCAATACATTTATAATATTTCTGCTGGTCTGCAAGAAATTATTCCTATTTTTTCACAAAAAAATAAAAAAAAACGATTTATCTTTATCAATAAAAAAAGCGAATAAATATTTAGTGCAAATGATCAAAACCAAATATTAACTGGAAAGATTAAACCAATTATTGTTAATGTATTTGCATAACGGAACTAATTTAAAAGAACTATTTTTATCTGATGCAATGTGAGTACTAAACCAACAAAAAAAAAGATCCTAATAATGTTTTAAACATTTTTAACCACTTGACATACGAATTTATAAACTTTCCAATTAGATAACTCATCCTTTTTTGGTAATTTATTGTTAATTTGATTTTTTTAAAAATAATATATGGAGCATTTGGGATACCAAATCGTTTCATATTGATTTTTTCGTATTTAAATACATAATTCTGTGGCTTAATTGCAGACTTGAAAATAAAAATTCAGTGATTCAATGCGCGTGTCAGACACGTCATTGTATGCGAAGTGGTTAATATCGAGCATCAATAATTATATAAAATGAAACTTCAATGCACATAATAAAAGTTGTGCTGTTTTGAAAAAAGCAAATCAAGCACATATTTTTCAATAGATACCGTTACTATAAGTACAGTTTAGAATAGAAAATTCAGAAAATTACTGACTTGTCAAGAGCATAGAAGAATTAAATGGAAGAATTCAATTTTTCTATGCAAAATATATTTTATCTTTTATTCAATGAAATAAACAATTGAAGAATAATGCGGCGTACTTGATCAAGCGAAAATAAGCTGTTGTAAGCAGCAATTAGGAAGAACCAAAAATCCAGGATTTTCCCGATCTCCCATATCGATACTCTTTCACCTCCCCCAGCTAGCTGGCCATACATTTGTACTTTTGGAGGAAACTCGATTTTGAAGAACAATGGAAGAATAATCTCCCACCCTCATCCTGGAAGGGGAAGATCTCAATTAATAAAAAAAAAATCCTCGAACAGAAGAGATGAAAAAAAAAACTGTAAATCTACCCGGCGGGGGTCGGTTTCTTTTGATGATGCCTGACACAGCGAAAAAAATGGAGTGAAAAAATGAAATGTTGAGGAAAGTATCTTTCAAGAAGATTTCCAAAGAAGGCATCTTCTTTTCATTTGAGGAAAGATTATAACCCCTCAAAATTATTCCTTTTTGGAGATTTTAATGAAAAAGGGATTTCAAAAGAAAAGCCGTCAGTGGTTTTTCTGCCCTCGTTCTCACCCCCATCCCTTATCTTAGTGGTCTTCATTTTGGAGAAAGGTGATTTGAAATGAAAAAAAAATGTTTTAGAAGGTTTTTACATTAGTCTCTGTTACTTCTCTGATTACTGCGCGTTTAAACCTCTTTCCGAGACAAATTAGTATTTATCACTTTTTTTTTGATATTATAAATTGTTTCAGGAAATGTATTGATCGCTTTATTGGTATAAGTACAAATGTTTAAATGACTAATTAGGGAGAAGAAATAAAGTGAAGGCATTGGAGCTCAAGAACTAGAGAGCTTCAGTTTTTAATTGTTCAACTTTAAAGTTTGTAGATAATCGGAATTTGAAAAATCATAGAGATCACTTCCGAAAAAGTATTTTATTTAATCGACAATTTCTATCAACCAGGGATGTTTCGGCAACGAATGCCTGAAAATGGATAATAGTAGTATAATTTTGTATTTGTGTTTCGAATGCATTTTTTTAAAGAATACTTCCAAAAAAGTGTTTTATTTAATTGATATTTCTATCAACCAAGAATGTTTCAGCAATGAATTCCTGAAAAGAGTTAATACTAGTATAATTTTTGATTTGTGTTTCGGATGCACTTTTTAGAGAATATTTTCGAAAAAGTGTTTTATTTAATCGATAATTTTATCAACCTGGGATGTTTCGGCAATTAATCCCTGGAAAGGACTAATAGTAATATTATTTCAACTTTGTTTTTCGATTGTATTTTTTAGAGAATACTTCCGAAAAAGTGTTTTATTTAATTGATAATTTCTATCAACCAGTGATGTTTCGGCAATGAATCCCTGAAAATGGTTATTACTAGTATAATTTTGTATTTGTGTTTCGGTTGCATTTTTTAGAGAATACTTCCGAAAAAATGTTTTATTCAATTCATAATTTCTATCAACCAGGGATGTTTCGTCAATGATTCCCCTGGAAAGGTCTAATAGTAATATTATTTCAACTTTGTTTTTCGATTGTATTTTTTATAGAATACTTCCGAAAAAGTGTTTTATTTAATTGATAATTTCTATCAACCAGTGATGTTTCGGTAATGAATCCCTGAAAATGGTTATTACTAGTATAATTTTGTATTTGTGTTTCGGTTGCATTTTTTAGAGAATACTTCCGAAAAAATGTTTTATTTAATTGATAATTTCTATCAACCAGGGATGCTTCGGCAATGAATCCCTGAAAATGGTTAATACTAGTATAATTTTGTATTTGTGTTTCGGGTGCAATTTTTAGAGAATATTTCCGAAAAAGTGTTTTATTTTATTGATAATTTCTATCAACCAGGGATGTTTCGGCAATGAATCCCTGAAAATTGATAATACTAGCATAATTTTGTATTTATGTTTCGGGTGCATTTTTAGAGAATACTTCCGAAAAAGCGTTTTATTTAATTGATAATTTAATCAACCAGGGATGTTTCGGCAATGAATCTCTAAAAATGGATAATACTAGTATAATTTTGTATTTGTGTTTTGGGTGCATTTTTTAGAGAATACTTCCGAAAAAGTATTTTATTTTATGTATAATTTCTATCAACCAGGGATGATTCGGCGATGATTCCCTGAAAATTGTTAATAATAATAACATTTCGAATTTGAGTTTCAGAGGAATTTTTTCAATCAATCGAAATTAAAATTTGTTGTAGAATATAGCTATAACCACTAGATCATATAATACATTTCGAGTATTTCAATCAATTTTTTTGGAATTTCTATATTTACACATTTTTAAAAGTGCAAAGGAATGTTCATGTATATTTTTGCTCTTTGTAATACTTTATACTTAAAATTATATTAAATTCAAGAATTTTATATAAAAACAGAGAACTTTGGAGTAGAAATTAGAGTGTTGAATGTGTGCATGAAATTTTACCCATGTAGCTCACTCTTTTTCCCCTTTATCGAGTTCATTTGTAATGAAATAGCCTGGATGACAGTCTTTTTGTAAATTAGTTTCGTTCAAAATTCAAAAAAATTTACAAATATAATCATAAGTTCATGTACCAAATTTCATTTCCTAGCTTTAGACATTCTCGAGTAACCGCATTCCCAGATAGGCACAGTGACAAAAAAGTTTTACGAGCTCTTAGCTCATAATACATTTTTGATAAGTTATCAAAATCATCATTTGCTTGTGATACATTAAGAGATATCTGAAAATTTGAGATTCATCAAAATACCAAAATAGTTATTTTTAATTACTACGATATTTTTTATATAATTTGTATAAAAAAGATGAAAAATAACTGATAGATAAAACAATTTTTACAATTGAAACCAGTGCACCATATTTTCTCAAAATCAGTTGAAACATTCTATGCATGAAACAATTTTTGTGACAATCTGCTATTTTACAATGGAAAAAAATATCTTATGAATTATTATATTTTAAAACATTAATATGACAAGATACACTTGAAAAGAGAAAGATCGTTACATTGAAAGGTTTGAATTATTGTGGTTTTTATAAATTGCTAGACAGTTGATGTTGATAAACTGTCTCCTGGGACAGTTAGATTGATAAAAAGGATTTAAAAATTTATTGCTCTTGGCGAAAATGCAATAAATAAACGTCGTGGAATGGTTCAATGCCCCCTATTAAATTACAGTATTAGTTTCATTACAGAAATAAAAAAAATCTTATTTCATTTGATAATGTTGCCATAATATATAAATTTTTAAAAGATTATAGTTTAATGTATTGAAAATAATCAATTCCGGCTAAAAATGAGTTAGCATAAAATTCGTTTAATGAAAAGCTATGTTTCATTTTTGCCAAATTTAGAAGCGCAATCAAAGATAACTGTTTATAGTTAATATTCCAATAAAAATCGTGCTTTACAGATAAAGAATAACATTGTTATAAATTTACCTGATAATTTATTTTCCAGAATGGAATGTATTGTTAGATTTTATGTAGAATCTAATGGGAAAAAATTTGCTTCGCTTAACAAATATTCAGTTTTAAAAATAAGACAATTAATGCAATTTAAACTTTATATTAAAAATGTTTTATTAAGGTATATTTATTTATATTCCTTCTAAAACTAAAAGAAATAATTTTTAAAAAAATGAAATCTGCGATTGCAAATTTCAAGTTATCGTGAGCTAACATTAATATTTTAAGTGATTATTTGTTTTAATTAAATCATTAACCAGTTTAAGATGGTTTGAAAAAATTACTAAACTTCTCTATCCCCCTCTCTCTTTCTAATGATAATTCTTTTTGACTTTCATTATTAAATTTCCTAGCTGGTAAACAAAGTTTTGGTGCTAGACCGATTTTTATATTTAAAAAAACCAATTATCTCGACGAAAAGATAACTATTTTCTGTAAGCTATTGTATATGTGGTAAAATCAATGAACGTAATGCAGATTGATATTAAAATTATATTCTAATACTTACAGTATTTTGAAAAATACAATTAATAAGAGTACGCTTATAATATCATTAAAGAATAAATATGTTTCGTTATACAAAAGTGCGATATGTAAGACTAAAAAAATAATTTAAAACATATATATATAATCTTCTGAGTGTGAGATTAATTATTTAAAAGTAAGAAATTGTAAACAAACAGAAAAATGACGTCATTTCATAGAAACGAAAAACAAAAAGTAATTGATAAAAACTTTAATTAAATATTTCAAACAATACTGGCAAAACAAGCCTCAAATGTCATGGATGAGGTGACTCTATCTATCAATGAAAAAATGAGTATTTTTTGCCCATAAATTTAGAAGACACTAAAACCTTCTACATTACCACGTTTTCATTTGATAATGACGTTATCGTCAAATTCATGATATTAGAAGTACATAAATAAATTTATCTCATTGAAATTTTAGGATAAAAAAATTATTTCTTAAATTAGAATAACGATACTGAACATCATGCATCGGAGGAGAATAAATCTGAACATTTTCTTCTATTTGCGAATCAGGCATACTTCAAATTGCTTTACATGACTTCAAGCAATTCTCGGCCCGGTACTAAAATGACTTGGTTCCATAACAAAGTTACAACTTCCATGCCTTAATTTATATTTACTCTGCTATTTATTCTACTTCGGTGTTATTATCAACCTCATCTGGTTTATGTTTACACGGCATTCTTATCGGTTAACCCGCAACTTATTTTTCATGCCATTGCCATTCCAAAAGGAACAAATTGTTCAATTTAATTATTCGATGGAAGTGCAACGTTAAATTACCTGGAGCTAGCTTTTGACTCTGTTGCCTGCTTTTACCTCTGATTCATGTTAGCAAAAGGAGTTAAAGGCGATGGCGAATGCAGACTGTAACCGTTACGCTTTAATATTTGATATTTAAATACGTTATTTTGGGGGGTTTGGTTATGGAAATTTCGGGTTGGATTCGGTTTAAAGATCGTTGCTTGTTTGAACAACTAGAGAAGAAACAGCTAATTATGGATCCTTTCTTTGCACTTTGGGGGCTCGACTTGAGATTTGCACAGCGGAATTTCGTCAAAATGATTAGAATTTGTAATTAAATTCTTATAAAGTAAACTATCCGAATTTGTTTGCGAGGAATGATCTTTCGTTGCCGGAGGGTTTGAAGGGTTGAGTTATATTTGATTTGAGAAAAATTCAGCGATACATTACATTAGGAAGTTTAATACCGCTTTAAATTCACGAAATACACTGGGATGCGTGAGTACACAAAATGCATTCAACAACATTTCAAAGTTCGCTATATATGAATATATATTCACTTGGAATGTCTCGACTCATTTCCTTAAAATTTGTTTTAAGTATATACGAACTTTATTTGAAAATCGCTAGAAAGTAAATTTCTTATGGATGCTTACTATTTTAGTATTTGAAGCCTCTGTCTAGACGGGTTGTTATACCATTAGTAATATCTTGGATTTGATTGTTGTGCATGAGCTATTGAAAACTGAAGAGGAAACTTATGACTTTATGTATATTGCATAAAGGGCTTTTATGTATATTGCAGAGTGCTTCAGAAATAATTTATACACATATTATTTGCTGTATACTTCGGATTGAAATATATTAACAGCATTAAAAGTTATATTTCCGCACATTAAGTCTTCTTTAAGTGTAATGGTTAAGAACGATAAAATGAAAAGTAATCACTATAATTAAATTGAAACAAATAGTGTTTGTTCCATTAACAAAAAAAAAAAACATTCTTCACCAAATACAAAGTTTCAAAAAATAACGGAAAAAAATATTAGAAATAATTTTTATTTCATATTTGAAATTTCAAACTTTACTTCATAGATATTTCCCATT
This sequence comes from Argiope argentata, assembly GCA_026289955.1. NCBI lineage: Eukaryota > Metazoa > Arthropoda > Arachnida > Araneae > Araneidae > Argiope > Argiope argentata. The sequence continues at coordinate 2,433,717 of JAOUZG010044463.1, forward strand.
TATTCATGGAGAATCTTATTCGTACATCGATTGACAAATTTCAACATTAAAACAAACTCTGTCTGTGCCACAAAATGCCAAAACAGTAGTTGAGATTTTCACACTTGTAGGGAAATATCTAACTCCGCCCAGCGTTATAGATAGCGGTGGATGATTATATATACGGATTATAAACTTTTACATTAAATGTTCCCACTTTTTTGGAAAATGCAGAGTTAACTTTATTAGAATGTTATTATCAACTGTTATTGAAATATACTGAGAATACAGCAGGAAATACAATTGAATCGTAACATTAATCACACTTAACTGTTTTCTAAGACCATTAATTTAGAAATGTCAAACAATTTTGATAAACTCTATCATTTCGCACCAAATGAACAAATTTCAAAGCATATTTACACCATATATTTCTAGATTGACTAACATCGTATACAAAATGATGAAATCCATCCAATTGCTGAAAGGTTTGGAAGAGAGCTTAGGTTTTGTTAGCGATAGCTCTTAAAACTCACTTAAAAACGATAACAAATGACTATTAGTAGCGCATCGACAGACTAGAAGCTTTTATATGATTTAACATTAGCGAAGTCAGTGTGATTCGTAGAGTTGATGTTTACTTTTTCTGAATCAAAAATACACTTAGACGTAGTGTTTTCAGAATTCTTCAAAAAGTAAAGCCAATCGTCTCTCCGTTGTGAGAAACGACTGTCATAACAATTTCTAGGAAATATGAAATGAAAAAAATTAAATTTGTGAATATGGACATGAAGGAATTAAATTAATTTATAAAAAACATTGAAATTGAACCGATCTTTCGAGCTCAGAACTGCATTCGTCATTTTTCTAATTTATATAAACATTTAAATTTTAAAACATATTATGTTTCTTTTGCATTAATCTTAAACTGTCTTTGCCAACAAAAGCAATGCGTAATCGTAAAATGCATGCAGAAAAATGTATAAATGATGAAATTAATTATTTGAATCTTGTATGAATAAGAAAAATCCTTTTTTCAATGCTTATTTGTAATTTCTTAAGAATAAAGTATACTATAAGTTAAAAAACCTTTTAAAAATTAATTCAAAATATTTTGATTTTATTTCTATTTATGCTCAAAAATTATGATTACGGAATATCATTTTATTTATAAAATATAAAATAGAGAAATTTTTATAAAGAGAACAATTTCTTGGTTCAGAATATTTTCTTAAAAGCATTAATTTTCTAAGCATTTTTTTTTTCATTTCACATCTCCTTTAGGGATACTCTCCATCATTTCAAAATTCCTAATGTCCTTGAGACTACTTTTTATTCTCCTTGGATTTCCATTACAATAAAAATAATTTGCTTTTCATTCGTATGTTAATAAAATATTTTGAGATATTGTGTTAAGTAAAATACTTATATTTAACTTTATCTATTAAACCCAGATTGCAATGAAAATATCTTAATAAAATCATTTCAATTTTTCAAAAAAAATTTCAATACTTATTTTTAACTCCTTAAAAATATGTTATACCATTACGAGATACCAAATAGATTATGGTATCTCGTAATTAATATCTAATTACGAGATATATCTTAATTAATAATTAATATCTTATTACGAGGTATCTCTTAATTAATAAATCAGGATTTTATTTATTTTTATACTTATACTCAAATATTATTGTTTTATTTTCTCAAATTTTCAAATAATAAAGTAGAAAAACTTTTATTTATAAAGTACAAAATATAAGTTTCTCCGTTATCTGGGCATCACGGGTTCGAGTCCCAGTTCAGACATGGTTGTTCTTCTGAGTTCTCTCTGTAAGGTATGTGAATGTGTCCCCTCCTTGTAAAAAAGGGCTGTGCAAATGAATGTAATGAGTGAGTAGCAAAGTCTTACTCTTTTCACTAGTTGGAGCTGCTTCAAAACAAGAGACGCTCATTCGGCTTAAAATCGCTGACTGAAATCAGGAAACATTGCAAGTGACGTTAGAAACAACAACAACAAAATATAAGCTATTACGCCTCGATTACAAAAAAGAATCCGAAAAAGGTTAATCCAAGTATTTTTTTAAAAAATATTTATCTTTAACTGTTTAAAAATTAGTTATTGTTCTACAATTGAATGAAAAAAAAAATGTTTAAAGTTAATACTGGCATTTTCCCAATTCTTGTCTTTAGTCTTATCTATTAAGCATTATAAACTTAATATTGTCTACACAAGCAATATTTTCTATGTCTATTTTTAACGGTTGAAAATTAAGCTATAGATTATAAACCTTTATAGAATTAATTCAAAATACCTTTATTTTATTTATATTTATACTCAAAGATTGTTTTTATCTTCTCAAAGTTCAATTTATGAAAGAAGTAAAAGCTTTTATTCTTAAAATACAAATTATAGGATTTTTTATGACGTGATAAATTTCATTGTATAGAATATTTCTTCTAAAACATTAATGGTTCTAAAGGTTTTGTTTTTTCATTTCACATCTCCTTCAGGGATACTCTCCATCATTTCAAAATTCACAATGATGATCCTTGAGACCACTTTATATTCCCCGTTGGTTTCCATTACAGTGAGAATCATTTGCTTTCCATTCTGTATCATTGAATGAAACAAAAATTTCAAAAAAAAAAAAGTACAAACCAAAACATGCGGAAACGTAATCACAAGGGTGATCCATCAAGATTTTTGCGATTTCACGAAAGTTCAAAAATGTGAATTATTCTCCCGCTATTCCTAACATCAGATTTGATACTCAAAACACAATTGAAAGTCAGCAAAGGGTCGATTCCTCTTTATAAAGAATGGATTGTGGCGGTGTACAATAAAAAGAGGATCCGCTTCCTACTTTAGTGTGGTTTATTGTCTTCTGTAATCAGTTTTGACAAATAGACGCATACAGTGGATGATGCATTTCAGTTATCTGTCTTCATACCTTTCACTGAGGAAAATTGTTTTCCGAGCAGTATTTTCTAAAATCTCTCGGCACTTGAAAGGGGTTATATACAAATCTAAGAAGATATTATTTAGATATAATATTAGAAAGTGTACATATTGAAATGTTTTCAGCTTTGAAGAAAAAGAAATATTTTTCGTTTTAGGAAACGCAAAGATATGGTTTTCCAATTCTGTTGAATTTAAGATGTAAAACATGATAATTAATTGAAATATCTTCTCACTTTATTTTCTGAAATATCCATCTACTAAATAAAGGTGAAGGTTTGTCTATATGTTTCTTTTATATACAACTACAGATTTCTTTCCATTTAAGCAAAAATTTTACCTTACATGATTATAAAAATAAAAATGAGATCATTATATTCTTTCTCAAATGAAAAAAAACTAATTAAAATATTGATTAATTAAAAATAAATTTATTGTTTTCAAGTATTAAAGTTTCTCTTTAAATGTTTCCTATCTATTTTATGACAGTATTATGCGACAAAATTGGTTTTTAAATTATCTTAAAACTTAAAAACGGGTCTTTTTAATAATGCTAATTCCTTTTCCGTAAAATTGTTTTTTATATTTTAAAAATTGTTAATATCAGTTCAGAGACAATCTGAAACTAATTTTTCTATGTTATGATGAAATTCAAACGTATTTTCCATTTTATTCTTTGAAACATTTATTCCCATGCTTTCACCAATATTTAAAAAAATGCTTTTTTTTTCTACAAACTACTCAAAAACAGTTTTTTAACGTTCATTTTTGTTTCAAACTATATAAACGTTTTTCGAGAGCATAGTATGTTGTACATTGATTCCATAATGTTCATATTTTGCAATTTTATCAAATAATAAAATATTATTTGAAAATTCATATAGTACATGTTAATATTTTAATAACCATAAAAATGAATATACAGAGTTTATAAGCTATTCGCCAAAGATTAGTTTGAAATACATAAAGCAATATCAATAACAAAAAAGAAAATATTTTTAACGAAATAAGTTATAAATATTTTAGTGCTTATAGATATTTTAGTTCTTATTTAAGAACAAAAAGTAATGAATAATCGAAAATCATTTTCCCTCGCAAAAAAACGAATTTTGATTCTGAAATATATATGGATAGGTTCGCTTCGCTTCGGTTTGTGCATATTTAAGAACCGATTTATCGCTATAGTTCAATAATAATAATGTTACAAGCCTGTAAAGTTGCATTCCAGCATGGTTAGTAATGTCACAAGAAAGACGGTTGTCCGATCAGTTACGTGGGTGTTGATCGGGTGCCGCTTCAATGATCTCAAAGAGTGGCGACAAACTTGGCAATGAATTTGGCGACAAAATACATATAGCTGAAAAATATTTCAGAATCTCAACTATTTAGCCAACAGGAACAGAGATGGTCTTGATTGGTCTGGAAACTTATCGATCCGCTTTATGGAAACTATAAAAGGTAGGAAGTCTCAAGCATAATTGTGTTGAACAGGAATTGTTGGATATGGAGCCGAGAAACAAGTTGTCTAGAGGATAACAAAGCAACAGTGGAATAGTCCAAAGCTGTGTGGAGCTCAAGAGATTGCTGAACTGATCAATATATCGAGTCCTATTGTCTATTGAGAAACAGCATTAAATTGTGTGTGAAGTACTTGTTGTGTGGTAGTGAGTCGACAGTTGGATATAGCTAAACCAAGAATAAAGTAGGGAATTTCAGCTGTTTGGAGAGACCGTAGAGCGAATACTGCCGAATACTGTCTGACCGCTTTGTGTGCTGCGATCGATTTCTGCTTGCTGGCTACTGATTGTGCAGCTGTGTGTTCGTCTTGGTTATGCATATTTGTCGTCTGTGGAGTGTTTTCATGTCAAAAAAATGTCGTTGTTTACTATTAAGGACTGCTGATTTCTTCATACCATACACCTACCACTGGAGAACCCGGTGATTTTACGGACGGTGCGACCGGAGAGAACATCACTGTCTCTTACCCAAAGATAGCTGGCGCCAAATATGGCAATCCGATGTTTTCGTTGGAGGATATCTTCCTCCGGGATATAAGACGCAAGAGCGCGGCGAGTTGGCAATTTTGAAAAGTGCGCCAAGAGGGTGATGTTCTCTCCGGATCAACCTTACAGGCTTAGTAGTAGTATTGTAAGTAATCCGTAATAATATATTTAAGCTGAGTTGACTGTAATAAATTTTGTGATGAGGAAACTATGAGAGAGATTATGAAATTAATGACTTTAAAGAGAGTCTTATATCCATTTAAGTTTTTTAATACTTGGAACTGGAAATAAACTAATCAAATTTTATTCTAAATACTAAGAAATTCATTTCTTTAGTTAAGGGTATCGTTGGGTTATCATAGGGGACAGCAAAAGAAAGTAACCTAGATAATAATACACCGGAACAAGAAACTGGTAAATTGTTTTAAAATCCCCTCTTTATTTCTTCCTTTTTAAAAAGAAAATTTGAAATAAAATTATCTAAATCATTAAGAGGTTTTTTTTTTTGTTTTACTCTAACATCGGAAGATAATTTCAAATAAAATCTGAATAAATATTTAGTGTACGTTTTTACGAATGTTTTTTTCTTCATTTCTTATCTAAATCCATTTTATATCTCTCAAATAAGCAGTTTATTCTTCTGGAAAATTAGAGATGCGGGTCACAGCGTTTCTTTTTAAATTTTATTTAAGAAATTTTTCGATAATGGGAATGCAAATATTTAATTTAATAACGTTTTAAAGAAGAAATTATCCCAATATAGGAACGATAACAGATGCAAATTTGTAAAAAAATTAGCGATCGAATCGTGAAATATGGGATTTAAATATAACGATTTAAATGTGGGATTTTAATATGGGATTAGATTTGAAAATGGATAGTTATTTCAGTGGCTGGTTATTTTGAAATGCTGAATATTTGTGTAGAAATTTAATTTGAAGTTTTATGTGTATTATTTTTTACTAATTTGAATAGATAAATATTTTTTGAAAACATTAACATTAGCTTTATAATTGTTTACTCAGCACAAATGTAAATTACATTGCTTTCTAGTTAGAATGTTTGATTTCTTATTATCTTACTGAAAGAAAGTAAACTAGAAAGTTAAGCTGGAAAGTTTCGATTATAATGAAAATACACAAAAATTCATACTTAAAAAAATTATTTTTTAAAGTATTATCAATTAATGATTAATTCACAATTTATTTAATTATCCTTGGGTTATTCTCAGTGACAAAAATACTGGTAATTACTTTTCTTACAATTAACAAAATCAGACGTACCATGAAAAGGCATGATACTAATTGGTGCATTATCCGCACTTTTTTTATTTTTCAATATCATACAAAAAAATTATTTGTATGTATAGAAAGGTAAAAGTACAAAAATATTACAATTTATCCCGCAATAACAATAGATTTTATCATATATTTTCAATTATTATAAGCAATTCTTTATAGTCTTTTATTTATTTAAACTAACTAATTTTTTGCAGATATATCCATAAGAATTGGTAAGATAAAGAATAATTTCACACGTTTAGTAAAGATTTATTTAAAATAATAATAAGTTGAAATTATTATAAAATCATTTAGGAAACCCATTGTTAGTTTTTATCATGATCATCAATTAAAATTCCCAACAGACATTCAATGTTTATAAAAATCAACTTAAGCAAATAAATTATGGAATATTCTCATTCTTTTATGTAAATTAAATATTTTTTATACTAGAAAGCAATTTTCAATTGATTGAAATTATAAAAGCAATTGAATTTTAAAATATGCAAGGTAGAAATAATATTTTTAAATGTTTTTGAAATTTAAGAAATAAATGTAATATTTCTAATTCTAAAATTAATAATCATTCTAAAATAAATGTTTCTAAGTTCTAAAAAAGCACTACAATTATAATGCATTTTTTCATTTAAAACATCAAAATTTAATAACTTATCTAAAATATTTTTAAATATAATTTTGTTATTGCGTTAAAAAATAGGATTTTTAACTTTGATTTTTTCTCTTTGAATTCGGAATTTAGTTCTTTTAATCCTGAAGAATCTTAAATGTTTTCATCAAGAAGTTGGCGTCACTTGCATTGGTTAATGTTTTAACCGTTTATAATTATCTTATATATATTTTTATCAAGAGCAAAACATTTTTTATAAGGACTCAAAATTGTTTTACCAAAAAATTAAAAAATACAGTTAAAAAAATACAAATGATAAATATGATAATATAATGCATGAAATTCAAATGAGCTATTTTAATAGCTCATAAATACATTAAATCTATAGCTAAGTATCATTTATGTTCAAAAATGGTAAATATTCTTAACACTGCCCGTTTTCGATGTAAGAGTTTTCGAAGGGATTTTGTCATTAAATTTTTACTTCTGTGAATGTTTTCAGAAATGTAATATCTCTGTGTTGTATTCCTTATATCTAAGATATTCTAACGTTTGATTATCATTATTTGTAATTGAATTTACTTAATTTTAATGAACAAAAACGGTTCATGTATTTAGAATTTCTTCAATTTCGTAATCGTCCAGTTATTGGTTTTAAGCATATTTAGTCTTTATTTTTGATATATTTATTATTTGAATACTATATTATAGGATTTTAATTTATTTCTAAAGGAAAATGTGTCTAAGATGTTATTTATAAATTCAGTTTTATTAAAAACAATTTTATTTTTATGCAATCTAGAAAGGCAGTCTAATAAATGCAAAATGGACTTCAAACGTTCTTGTATGACGTTGATAAATTCGAATTCCGAACAATTCTATGATATAACCATAAAATAATATAAAGTTGTTTTAAATTACCTAAAATTAAGTGGTAAGTATATTTACCATTCAACATTCGATTATATTTTTTAATCCTTAACGCACAATGGTAAATATGCTTAACACTTCTAGTTTAACTTGAAAGCTCTCTGGTAAATATATTTATCATCTTTTATTCCCTAAATTATTGGAAAAATCAACGAACTTTTGGGTACTTACATATTATACCGTTCAACTCTATCGCCAAATTTGAAGTCATCACCAACGTGTTGCTAAACTGCCAATTATGGCAATCCGCCAACGGTGTAATCCGTTGATCTTTATCGCCAAATTTAAATCCATCGCCAAAAAGTTACTAAACAGTTGGCGATCTTTGGTGAAGACGGAATAATACGTCAGCACCAACTTTTGTTATTTTAGTATTTACATTATCGATTCATCATGATATAACCCTAAACTTTTTTATTTGTCAATTCTACGAATTAATGCACTTTAAATGATTAATAATTTAAATAAGAAAATAATAATAAAAATAATAAAAAGATACGTCAAATATAGCTAATATAATTCACAGTGTTACCGAAAAGCATAAAATAAATAGAATCAGAATATATAGTTTATACAATAAATATAGATGACTCAAAAAGTGGACGGTTAATTACTGATTAGCATTGAAAAGAGATGGCGATCCGTATGAAATGTTCAGTGCCTCCAATGCCGGAAGAAAGCCAGCAACACTAAATATATATGCATAATTGGGCACGATGTATTGCAAGTGCCAGAATAATATTTGCTTGATCGAATTCAATTAAATTCGAGATGAACTCATTAGAGAAGCCAGGAATAATCGACCGATGAGTGTCTTACATTTTTACGAAGGATTCCGCTCGAAAAAAAGAGAGAAAAGTAATAAGTTCTGAAGATTGTTCTGTTGTGTTGTTGTTACATTGTTAATTGAAAATTCTAGAAAAGTGGGAAAGTGCAAAAAGTACCGCAGGATATTTTGTCGGATATGCTGAAGACCAGATGAAAGTCGTTTATAGATTTATCTGTTTTCGTGAGGAAGGAGACTCATCGTAAAATTGTATTCATCGCCGGTTAAATATTTCAGGAAAAACAAAAATCGTCATTATGAAGTATATCTTTTACTTTCATTTATGAAGTTGTTTTTAAAGTAATCTCTGAAGGAAATTATTTGAATATCGGTAAGTTAACATAATATATGTGTATGTTATTATCGGGAAAACTATATTACTATGTCTATGATTTTTTGATTTAGAAATGAAAACGAAATAAACGAACGAAAATCAATATTTTTTTGAAATAATAAAAATAAATATTTAATGAAATGCTTAAAATAATAGAATACTTTTTTAATTATTAAAATTCAAAAAAGTATTAGATAAGGATTTATTCAAAAAACACCATTTTTCAATTATAAAGGGATGAAAATATTATTTTTGCGTGATAATATTTCCGAAAATTGAAGCAAAAATTTTCCTTTCTCTTAAATATACAGAAGCACACAATCCTCAACTCTAATATTGTCACGGAGACTGAATAAATATCAAGAATCGTTAGAATCAATTGCGTTTATTAGCCCCAAGAAACTCGCTGGAGAACAGAATGAAGAACTGAGCAGAACTCAGCTTTTATACCACTGGAGAACATTCGAGAATCAGCTATCTCGAATCGTAAAGAATGTTCTAGAATCATCTTGATTTTAGAGAAATAATAAGAACAATTTTAAATTAAAATTCCAGTCTTTGGATAAAATGCGTTCAGCCGTTAATTGGATCAGGAACCAAAGGATTCACAATCCAATGCTATGCCAATCGAGCTATGGTGAATCACAACAGTCTTTCTTTTCGCGGTAATGTACTTATGCTACTGAATTTGACTTCCATTTGGAAGTACCACAAAAATGAGGATGAAAAGTTTCCGGTTTGGTGGTTGGTTCTCAGTACTCTTGTGGGCAAGGATAAAAGTTATGTGTTTGTGCGTATGGATGTGTGTTTTAGGCATACAGCATCGTTTCAGCTAGCTTAAACTGAAATTAACAGAAAAAAATGTCTTGAAAATTCTTGAAATATTTCTTCTAAAATTTCAAAGCATTTTTTGGCATTTAATAATTTAAGCACCATAAAAATGCTGGCAAAGTATATATGCCATAATTTAATAATAAAATTGTTCTTTTTTTTAAGGCGACCAGAGACCTTTAAAAATGACTTTTTTTCAATTTTCACCATAGAAATAATAATTTATAATTTTACAGGCATTAAGATTAACACTATAGGAGATGACACACAAAATTTTAAAGCATTATATTAATTTATTTTTGAGTCAGGGGTGTTAATATAATGTAATATTAGTGATAAATAACGTTAATGAAAAATGCTCCAAGCGCTCCAAATTTGTTCTAAAGCACTCCGATTTTATTATTACTTACTCTAACACTTTTTACACAAAAATTTCGGATTAATCTTGAAGTTTGAGTACGAAATATCGATATTAACCAAAGTAATAACTCAAAATTATTTAAACTTTTTTTAAAAAAAATCAGTAGTTTTGAGTTATTACATTGGCTAATTTTGTTATTTCGTACTCAAACTTTAAGATTAATCCCAACTTTTATTTCAAAAGAGTTATAGTAAGTAAAAATAAAAATCGGAGTGTTTTCGAACAAATTTGGAGCGCCTGGAACATTTTTCATTAACGTTATTTATCACTAATATTACATTATATTAACACCCCTAACTCATAATTAAATTAATATAATGCATTACAATTTTGTGTGTCATCTCCTATAGTGTTACTCTTAATACCTGTAAAATTACAAATTTCTATGGTGAAAATGGAAAAAAATAATTTTTAAAGGTCCCTGGTAGTCTTAATAACAAAGATAAAATTCTTCATGATATATGAAACAGTAATCTTCAAATAATAATTTCCGAAATATTAAAATAAATTTATCATTCAACCAAACAGCATTACCTATAAGGTACATCTACAAAACGCTCCTAAAAAAATAACGCGGGGGATATTCATATCACATATTAAATAGGAAAAAAAATAGAAAAAAAGGAAACTAGAAACGCAAAGATTCGGAAAATAAATGCAACTCAACAAAGTACCGTGAAACAGAAATTGTATTTGCAAATCATTCGCATAAACAGACGACATAATAGCCGAAAATAAAAATTCCCGTATATTCCAATTCCAGATATCTGCCAAAGCTTCGGAATAATCTGATGTTTAAACAAGCCATTTGAAGTTTTTACATTTTCAAAAATGACTTTGCGAAATGCACGCTAGAAGAATAAATCGTACAAACGAAGTATACCGAAAACGCTTTGCGAATACCTCATTCGGCACCGCAGTCACGTGATGAAATCATTGGCTGAAAGAGAGAGCAAAGCATTCTGGTACGGTTCTTTGTTCTTGTTTTGTTTTTCGTCCTTTTCTCGTATCGGTGTTCAATGATGCATGCTCCCACTTGTTCTAATGCAAGATCAACTTAACGGTTCTATGTTGTTCCATTGCACTTCAAAGGGACCCTTTTTTTTTATTATTTAAAACAAAAGAAGGGGGACGATTAAAAAGTGAACTGATAAAATTTGAAATATTTCCTGAAAATAGTTCAACTTGTCTTAAAAAGGAACTAAATTCTCGTTATTATAATTATAAATTACTAAAAGATATTTCTACTTTTCATTATTATTATCATATGAGAACATGATACTGTTTTGGTGTCTCCGAATACTTTCCTTTAAGGGCATAACATAAAAACTATTGGCCACCAGAACTTATCAGTTGAAGATTTTTTTTACCTCTTTTGCCAGTATTGCATTATTATTATGTATGCATATTTGAAAGCAGATGCGTTTTAAAAAAAATGACCTACTTTTATCAGTATTTCTTTACTATCATGTATGCTTCTTTGATAGCAGGTGCGTTTTTAAAAGGTTTATGTAGAACTATGATATCATAGATGTTATTTCGTCTCAAACTTAGCCGAGCTCCAAAACTTTGATTGTCTGCGAGAAAAATTGAAAATGGAATTAAAAAAAAATACATATGTTATTGTTGTTACTTATGGCACTTGCCATGGACAAGCCACACTGATACATCAGCAGATTTTAAGCAGGAGATATACGTCTCTTGTTTTACAAGTAGCGCTATCTAGGGCCAAGAGTACGACTTAGAGTAAGGACTAGAGTAACCAGACATCCAGTCCTTACTCGTCCAAAGCCCAAATATTCTCTTAAGATGGATCAAATCCTATGTTGGTCATAGGGGTAATGAAGAAGCTGACATCCTAGCAAAATCAGCCATTACCGATGGTGCGTTGATGGAAGCTCCGAAACCCCGGTGTCATCTTAGACATCAACTTCAAAAAAAATTTATGAGAAAATGGCAAATTCTTTGGAATAGCGAAAACACGGGGCGTTCTGCATATAAAATTATAAAAACAGTAAAACTGCAACCACTCTCTTGGACTCGTGAAGAAATTTTGTTTGTAACAGGACATGGTCCATTCCCTTCTTTTCTTCACCGGTTCCATTTATCAGAAAACGACTATTGCTCTTGTGGGGAAGTCGGTGACCCCATCCACTTTGCAGCATCCCGCCCTTTTACGGTTTCATGGCACCTTCGAAAACCCTCATATTCGCTAGAAAGTCTTTGGTTTAAAAGAGTTCTTAATAATTCATCTTCCAAAAAAAGAATCAAAAACATGACTAGATTTCTAATTGATCATAGAGAACTGCTACGGCTCTATTAAGCTCATCAGTTTTTGGGTATCAATTAATATCACACATTTTTATAATAAATCCTTTTAACCCTTCAAGTTACTAATTTTTTTAATTCCCTCATATTTTCATCCGTACTGTACATTATGATACTCATTCATCCGTTTTGTTGTACTCCAGACCTTCTTCACTCTAACTTTTATCACTTATTGTTATGTTATATGTCTGTGTATTTTGTCTCTTGTATGTTTCTTTCTAACAGTATAACAATAACTGTGTAATGTGTTTTTTTTTGTTTTTGATAAAGTCCACCTACATCTGTACCAAACCGGAAAGGGGCCATTTGAGCCCTAGAAACGGAGGTGTGGTGTGGTGTTAAGTGTTAAGGGCAAAGGGTATGACTTAGCTACACACACGCCACAACTCTTTTTAGGGGGCGGACTTCATTCATGCATACTCATTCATTCATATCAGATCGTAATTTAGACCTGGAATAGAGAACGATCAACTCTGAACTAGTACCCCCAGTGGTATTACTCTCGACATGGAGGAATTTGTGATCACGAACAGATTTAACGAGCGCCAACCACCATACACTCGGGGAATCTTTTGGCCTTGTGAGTTTTGAACTCCTAACCTTAAGGAGTACGAGTCCAACGCTCTAATAACCAGGCTATCCCACCCCACCATTACATATATATACATTATAGAAGGATAGAGACCGATTAAGAAACCTTGAGATTGTTTCAAACCGGTTTAATCTAGAATGTCTTAAATTAATTAAAACCAATAACGAATTAAAAAATAATAATTTTTTCACATGATAATTTGAAATTTTCAATCTTATATTTCCTTTTGTATAAATTTTTCCTGTATTTTTTGAAAATTGTGTCTGTTTTTCATTTGAAATCCTTCATGAAAAAGGAAGTTTTTTCTATTTATTTTCACTAAATTATATTATGCATTTGTATAATATTAAATATATTATTTTTTTATATGTATAGTATTAAACATATAAAAAATTGTATTATATTATTGGGTTTGCGCATAATTTCATATCGTAGTCCTAGACGATTCGGTCCTTTTTTGTGTAGTATTTTCGTCTAGATTACTCTTGAAAGCTGTCTAACTGACGTAGAAAGATATCGCTCATTACGTTGAATTTCGACTTGCCCTTTCTATCTGGAATTCGCCATTGTTGGCCTTCATCGTCGTGGTTTCCTAAATAGTAAATCCCGGTGAAGATTATTTCCCAATTGATGATTTCAATTTTGTCCCACCAAACACACCACATTGCCTCACAAAATTTTTTTAAAAAAACCTTTTATGCTCTTCTGTTATACTCATATTTGCCCTACGACTTTGGAATCTAAAAAACTTAAATGAGACAAGACATAATTATATTTTATCAAGAACTCTACTTATGTTAATATTTCAATAATTTAATACAACTTTTATAATTTATTTTCATCATGTCAGAACATGATGTTATTTTAGTAATGAGGTTTGTGGCGTCAACAAAAATCTGTTGGCCAAAAATTGCAATTTTATTATCACTCCGAGCATCTGAAAAAATGAGGTTTTAATAACGAGTTGCCATTTCATTTATAGAACCTTTCAATTAAAAAAAATAAGTCAATGACTACAGCCAATAAAACCTTGAAAAATGTCATTTTGAGCATGTGATTATATGAAATGAAATAAATAGGAAATGTGATATATTTTTAAACAATAAATGTGACACAAAGTTTTTTCGATCGTTTGCAATACTAAAGCGACTCATTCGATGAAACGATTAAAATGAATAAAAATATAATTTAACTTGCTTGAGCACGTGGTGCTTTTCCGTTCAAGAAATGATGCTCTGACATATTGAAATATGTAAAGCAGTTTTCCTCTTAATCTTTATTTTTCTGAAATTTATCTTAATTTTCTTATGTATTTACATCTATTAAAAATTGAAGTGAGGTGCAGATTTCCTAAGAAAAATCTCTCGGTTTGACAACAACAACAAACCTTTATAAATTTGCTTGCTGAAAACAAATCAATCTATGTTTTTTGTTACACTACATTTGAGGGGGAAAACCTATCAAATTACGATTCGAATTATTACCTGATTTTATATTTAAAAAAAACAGGAAATATCGTCTAAGCAATTCAGAAAACTTGGCCATTTAAGTTAAAGAAGATTCTTCGTCCTTTTTTTACTGCCTGGAAAGTTTTCTAAAAAAACGTTTTTTGAGTGTTTTTCTAAAAAAACTTCAGAATAAAAAAAACTCTAAAGTAAAGGAAAAATTCAAATCATTAACTAAATTGTTAATTGAAAAAAATCAAACTTCTTTAAGAGTGAATTAAAAATTTAAAATAATTTGCATAATTCAATAAGCTACAAAGTGCTAATTTTCAAAACGCAATGTTGAATGTTACATATTGATAAACGTTGAAAAATATTGATAAATGATCTAAATATTCTATCCCACAAAAATAACATTTATTTCTTTAAATTTTAAAATTATAACAATTCATTAGTAATTTGAATCAAGAATAGTTTCGATTATGCATTTAAAAAGGTAACTTTACCATCATCTACATTCACACTACTTATCATTGATTTCAGATGCAACGATATTTAGTCATTTATTTTCATTTTCAAAAACAGCTAAATAATTAGACATACAAATTCTTATTAGATTATTTTATATTTACTGGAAGTTAACTTTCATAAATATATTTCAGTTAAATAATAATTTATTTTAAAGACAAACTTTAAAAAATTCTACTTCCCCAATTATTTATTACTGCATTTCTTCATACATAATTAGATGTTTTTTGTTATTAATCCAATAAAAAATATGATATTGATTTTTTTGAATTTGGCATAGAATAATAGTTTTTTCATCCTAAATTTTAAAAATGAAAACATTGTTTAATGAATCAAAAATCTATATTTTATTAAAAACTTTAAATTTATTTTTATTTATTATCATTGTAAAACTTTCTATGTGGTCATCTCTTACACAAGAGTTACATTATTATTAAGTTTTAACAAGGCTCACCTAAGATTAAACAGTAATTGTTAAATTTCAACAACTGTTGTTAACAATACTTTAAATTATTGTTGAAGATATCTCCATTCAGTTATAGTTTAACAATTCAAGATTCTCTTTTTTAAATTCATTATTTGATTGTTCGCATCCGAGTGTGGTGAGATTCATTTTGACTGCGATTTTATTATGTGAATTTTATTCATTGAAAGTGAACGTAAGATTTCTGTTAGTGCTTGTGCTTTCATCCATTTTCCGAGGAATTTAATACATATTCTGCCAATTGAATTATTGTATTACATTCTCTTCAAATAGAAACAATTTTGCTTATCATCATGGGCAACGTGAGCGTTAAGAACATTGTAATGATTGATGCTTACGTACAGACCGATATTCAAGAGCGTCCTACAACTGAAGATGCCTATACATTGACTGATGTTTATGCCTCTGGTGATACAGATGGTAATGTGTTCAATGTAGGTAATGCCAAGCTGGATTTTGAAGATGAAAATGACATATATATTAAACTTTGCTCAAATCCTTTCTTGGAAAATTGTTTTATGCCTTCAAAGGAGTTAAAAGAAACTAACCCCTTCTTGGATAATTTTGATGCTGATGAAAAAGAATCTAATCCTTTCAAAAGTGAAATTTATTCGAATGGGAAAACCTTGCTTTTATACCAGGAGGAAAATGTTGAACCTCCCGAAATAGATCCAGCCTGGTTTGAAGAAGAGGAACCTGAATTAATTGAGATATTCGAAAATTCTAAAGCTACGTTCAGTGTTCTTGACAACCCTTCTGAAAACGATTATGCTAGAAATCCATTTTTGGTAACAAATCCTTTTGAACTGAAAAATACTAATCCATTCAAAGGATCAATCATAGCAAATAAGAATCCTTTTGATGGCATTGTAGAGGAACAAAGTACATCTGCATTAAATACTTGTTCACCTCTAAAGCAAGAGGATTTTCCATTAGTAAAATCTCGTCCGAAGCGTTATTTAAAACGAAAGGTACACAAATTTGTGTCTTGGTTAAAATCAAGAAAGATGGCCACCGATTCAACACGTTATATTCAACTTCTTTAATAATATTATTCTTGGAACAATAGTAAAATTTTGCTTTCGGTGGTAGTTTTAGGAATATTTACAATCTGACAATCAATGTGAAATAATTATGGCAAGTTTGGATTAAAGTTCGAAAACCAACAAAATTTCATTCGATTAGCAATGAGAAAACTTCGAAAACTGCGCAAAACAACTTACATAATCTCCAGTCAATAGAAGAGTTGAAACAGTTCGATGATTTTCAAACCATTTCTACCCATGAATTCAAAAATGTTCTACTCGTCTTTTGACAACTCTACAAGCCAACAAGAACAATTGTATTTGAAAACTGTACAGAAAAACAATACATATTTTCTTCAAACATTTTAGAATTTATATACTATTTGACAAAGGCTGGAATGAAAAAACTTTTGGATTTAAAATCACAAGTTCGGCAACCTGCTAAGAATCTCAAACCTTTCAGAATTTGTACACTGTCTGACAAAGGCTGGAAGGTAAACACTTCTGCATTTAAAAGCACAAATTCTGCAATCTGCAAAGAATTTTTAACATTTCGGAATTTATATAATATCTGACAAAGGCTGGATTTAAAACCCTTTTGAATTTGAAAGCGCAAGTTCTTCAACCTTCTAAGAATCTCAAACATTTCAGACATTGTATACAATCTTAAAAAGGCTAGAATGAAAAACCTTTTGGATTTAAAAGCACAAGCTCGGCAACCTACTAAGAATCTCATCGTCTGATTGGACGCGAACGATTGTTGTAAATATTGTATATACTATTTATTATTATTTTATGCTTTTTTATTTTTATTTTTCTATTATTTGCTGCGGACTCCTATTTATTGTGAAAACTGTTCTCTTATATTACGAATATTTTTATGTGCATTTTCTATTACCTGAAAACAGCAAATCGTATCTGCGAATACTGCGACATGATTTGCAAACATTTTCGACTATGACTATTACCTCACAGAGGTTTGTACCGATTATGACTATTACCTCACAGAGGTTTGCACCGATTATGACTTTATAACCCACAAAGATGTGCCATTGGATAACAGGAAAGTTTCCGAAAAGACGATGGGTGAAGATATCCCGTCTCATCAACATCATCGTTATTGGACATTCGATCGATTTGTTTCGACTGGATGGTTGCAAAATCACCATCTTCTTTTTGACCTCTCGATGGACTCGGGACATACTGCTTCCTCATCTCAACGTCTCAAGAGGCTTCTTCTGATTCTTCTTCACTGATGATTCCATAGATTTCAAGACTTCTTATCGTGCTCTGTCATCTCGACTGCTCCAGTTTCTGTCCCTTTAGTTGCTTCTGTTCTGTTATTTCAGCGAATCTGGTCATGGCGGCTTCACGAAAACAACCTGCATCTGCTTCCTCATGATAAAATATGTATTCTACAATAGTCGAAATTTGAAATAGCCATGTTATGATTCTTTACAGAAATAAAAGTTTCGGTTTCAATGCGACGTGTCGTTATTTAATTTGAAATCTAGTTGGATTATCAGAGTCATTATTTTGAAACTTTATGAAATAAAACTAAGTAAATATCAAACTATTATATAAGTAAAATAGGTACTTAAGTATTAGATCGTAGCCGCCAATGATTTAGTAACTCATTGGGGACTGATTCAGAATTCGCAATAAAACTTCGACGCCATCGAAATGGCGAACGACAGTTTTTTAAAAAAATTGCGGATTTTTACCGCCATATACCTTTAAATATGGCGATAAATATTGGTCTAATACGAAAGTAACTTAAAATATTTTGAAATTTATGTTGCCTCAATGCACCTCATTTTCATTAAAATGCGTCAACTGATATAACTTTATTCTATCCTCTTAATCTTGAATTCTCTAAATAGTTATAGGATAGGAGTCGAAATTTTCAGTTTCGAATCCAGTTCCAAAAACACTCTTACTTTTCTCGCGTTGTGTTTTCATCTTTTAATAAAAAAAAATCAATTCATCTATGACTAAAACCCTCAGAGCAGAGTTACAGAAATTTCTCTATAAAACGATTTTATATTATTTTAAAACAATGCCATTGCTGACTGAAGAGAAATAATTCAATCTCTTATTTCTGTTTTTTGCAAGTGTTTCTGCTACAAGAAATTTCAAATCTTTTTTGCCCAGTTATTCTCATACCAAATCTAACATCTTCTTTTGCTTAAAATGCCAAGATATGAAGAATATTTAATAAATATGAGTGATAGGTCTAAAAGAAATTCTTAATTTCTTCAGTGGTATATTCGTGGATTTAAAAGGGAAAAAATTATTATTTGTGTAATTTAAATAATTATTAATTTGGAAGGTATACATATGTTCAGAAGTTTAAAAAAATAATTATTTATTAAACGGCTATTAGAGTTACAGATTATTTAGCAACTTTATTCAACTGATAGTTTAAAAGGAGAAAAAAAAACGAAAATAACTTTAAAAAATAACAATAAGACATTGCACTTATTTGCCTGTGTTATTTTTTTTCTTTCCTAGAAAAATGCAGTAGAAAATATACTGAAATATTAAACCAAAATCATCTTCATAATTTTAAAGTCATAGAACTATCATCTAATGTTATGTAAACTCGAAGAGTTTTTAAAATTCTAGAGTACTGAGATTAAGAACTTGAAAAATGTTTTCAACTTTGCATTAAAAATGTGTTGATGTCCAATCATAAAGGAAAAATTATGAATTGGACAATAATGCTTGCCCAAAATCTACGTACAAAGTTTAAGCAATAGTTAAAATAACATTTATTAATAAATATATGTTTCCCTTATCAATTGGGATGAAAATAAATTGGAAAAAAATATATAAGGGTTTTTTTTAATTAATAGAAGTATTATTAACAGTTTTAACGAGATTTTTAAATATTTCATCAGACAAGTACAGAAAATTCAAACCTGATTTTATAAACTAATCATAATTCTTAACTATTATACATAATTATGGCATATAAATATGAGGGTTTCCCTATCTTTAATAAGTATAATAGTTTTCTCTAGGATTTGAAATGAAATACTGAAATAAAGAATGAAGTATACAGTTCATATCACCAATCGGTCCTGTTATCGTGATTTCTTACAAGAAAGTGATTTCCTATTCTGAGGAGTTTATTCCCCTAAATGGAGGGACCACCCGCATTCTAACTGCCAGCGGAAACCACAAAATGACCTCTAACAAGCGGATCTCCCAACTTCTTTATTACACTTAAGGGGAGAAAGCAATGGCGACTTTCTACGGGGTAGCCGTGTTAAATGATATTTGCGGAAGGAGAATTTCTGCGTTCCAGCCGGTTTTAAAGCGACACGTTGGAGAAACTTTCTACGTTCCAGCCGGTTGAAGGTTTAAATTTAAAAAAATCAATTCATCTATGACTAAAACACTCAGAGCCGAGTTACAGAAATTTCACTGAAACACGATTTTATATTATTTTAAAACAATGTAATTGCTACCTGAAGGAGCATAATTCAATGGATTATTTCTGTTTTTTGCAAATGTTTCTGATACAATGAATTTCAAATCCGTATCGCCAGTTATTTGGATGTCAAATCTAAAATCTCTTTTTGCTTAAAATGCCAACACATGAGGACTGTTTAATAAATATGACTGATAAGACTAAAAGATTTAGATTCTTAATTTCTTCAGCAATATATTCGTGGATTCAAAGAGAAAAAAATTATTAGTTGCGCAATTTAAATAATTTTTATAGATATGCATATGTTCAGAAGTTTAAAAATTAATTATTTAACTGCTATTAGAGTTACAGCTTATTTAACAACTTCATTCAACTCATGGTTTAAAAGGAGAAAAAAATGAAAATAGCTTCAAAAACTAACAATAAGACATTGCTCTTATTTGTCTGAGTATTTTTTTTCTTTCCTAGAAAAAAGCAGTAGAAAATATACTGAAATATGAAACAAAAATTATATTCACACTTTTAAAGTCATACAACTATCATCCAATGCTATGTAAACTCGAAGAAAGTTGTTTTACTCTAAAGTAACGAATTTAAAATATTGAAAAATGATTTCAATGTTGCATTAAAAATGCGTTGATACCCAATTGTAACTGATATACTATGAATGGGACAATAATTCCAACTAAGCAATCTTGACAAGCTTATCAATATTTAACTAGAGTACGTATCATTTGTCTTAAATTATTATCCATATTAGTTTTGAATTTAACTTCGAAAAGACGAAAAAAGACTTAATTTCAGAACTGGTTTTGAATGCTCAATTGTTTATTGAGTAGCATGATTGTTTTGTGTGTGCGTATATATATACATATATATTGTTACGTTTTTAGCGTAGCGGGTTCGGATTGAATGGACTTTATTTGAGGACAGCACAAACAAATTTATTTACAGGTATTTACAGGATGACTTGATAAAGTAAAACTTCAGATAAAACAATCCAGCAGTCAACAGTCACTTACAGCGTAAATGCAAGCCTTACGCACAATAAAAACAGACTGCAAAACAGCTTTCGTATAGAAAAATAAACAGTAAGTCACAGCGAGCTCAGTAATACAACGTTAACAGCAAATGTAAACATAACTCACTAATAACAAGTGAGAATCCGCTAGCTGAGCGAAACGCTTCTCTTCCGAGAAAGAAACTGCCGGGTGCGGTAGACCGTCCCTTATATAACCGGGCGAAAGAGACGCGAAGCTTCGGAAATCACCGAGAGAAATCCAGTGACTGTCAGACTATTCCTTTGGCCAAACCAACCCAGCTGGCGCCAAGCTCTTTCATGGCGTGTCCTTTTCGCGCTTTCAGCGGCGTTCGCCCGCTTGTAACAATATATATAACTTGAAAAATGTTTTAAGTTATGCACCCTCAGAATATATAATATATAATGAATGCATAATGAAAACAGTAGGCAGGCTAAAATAAAGGTAAAAGACGTTTCTTAAACACGGAGACACTAATACAAAGAAAACATATTTACGCCCGAGACGAACACAAGAAACATATAGTAGCACACTACAACAAACAGCAATTCACAAGTAGTATATGTATAGCAATAAACAACAACAGCACACAAAGTGATCAGACAGAATTAAGCAGTTCATATTCATAACCTATCTATGCAGTCACTCCAAACGTCTCCAATTTGCAATTGTCTCCTCGCTTTAATATCTCTACACGAGTAGTTAATCCACACAAGACTCGATACTCTTTCCTCAATAAACGTCATAACTCGGCACACAACTCGATTCAGGAATCTTTTTATCTCCACACAAAGCTCTATCATGGACTTATTCAAATTTCCCTGTTGCCTATTTCAATGATTACATTTGTCTTTCACTTCTAAAATCGGAAGATACTTCTGGTCTTTCATAGTTCCCACAGGAAGACACAAAAGGATCTGGAACAATCATGCATACATCAGTTCCTATTGGCTCAATTGCTAAAATTTTAAATTTTTTATGTAATATCTAATTTTTCTCCAAAGTTGCCAAATTTGTCAACAAATAGCGATGTCAGTCTCCAAACCCTAATATCATTGATTCGGTATTCGATTAAAATTTAACAGATGTGATCGTAAATTGATCTCTTCAATAATTAAACCAAACATTCAACATTACGAATCTTTGCAATACTAAAGGCAATATTATTTTAAAAACTCAAATAGTAATAACTATTATAATATAAGGCCAGAGCTATTTATTCATTTTTATCTATTCATCCTTTTTCCTTCTGCAAGCTTATTTTATAGATGTCCAATCGGAAATAAAGAAAATATGTTTCTACAATCTCTACATAATAAGTGTGACTATTTTGGTAATCGTAATAGAGCACATAATTTTTGTGCACTTTTTTGATCACCAAATGTTTTTTTTAATGTTTAACTGACTCCTAACAAATTCAAATAGAATTCAGAAATAAAGATGATAAAATGGTCAATCGAAAACTTCAATATAAACTAAATGCAACGGGATTTATGTATTCGAAAATAACTACATTGAGTTTGAAATTATAACAAAAACATTTTATTTATAACTGAACTTATAACTTTTCATTCATAACTGAAAGAGCATTTCAGTACATTTGAGATTGCCATATTTAAAAAATCTAAAAGTCGTGAAGTAATATTGAAATTGTTAGTTTGACTGAGTTACGTTAAAATTTTCCAATTACTATTATATATACACAGAAGTGACAAAAGTCATAGGATGAGTGTTAATATCGTGCCGGTCCTCCTTTTGCCCGGCGAAGTGCAACAACTCGAAGTGTCATGGAGTCCACAAGTCGTTGAAAGTCCTCTGCAGGAATATTGAGCCATGCTGTCTGTATAGACGTCCATAATTCTGAAAGTGTGGATGGTGCAGGCGTTTGGGCACGAACGGACCTTTCGATGATGTCCCATAAATGCTCGATGGGATTCATATCGGGTGATCTAGGTGGCCAGATCATAAGCTGGAATTGTCCGGATGGTTCTTCAAACCAATCGCGAACAGTTCTGGCCCGGTGACATGGCGCATTGTCATCCATAAAAATCCAATCGTTGTGTTGGTACGTGAAGACCATGAATGGCTGCAAGTGATCTGCAGGCAGCTGAAAATAACCATTTCCAGTCAATGATCGGTTCAGTTGCACCAGAGGACCGAGTCCATGCCATGTAGAAACAGCCCACACTATTATGCAGCCACCACCAGCTCGAACAGTCCCTTGCTGACCGTTTGGGTCCATGGCTTCGTGGGGTCTGCGCCACACTCGAACTCTACCATCAGCTCGTAACAACTGAAATCGTGACTCATCTGACCACGCCACGGATTTCCACTGGTCTAGGTACTAGTCGATATGCTCACGAGCCCAGGAGAGTCGCTGCAGGCGATGTCGTGCTGTCAGAAAAGGCACTCGAGTCGGTCTTCTGCTGGTATAGCTCAAGGAAGACAAATTTCGCCGCACAGTCCTATCGGAAACGTCCTCGTACGTCCCACATTGATTCCTGCAGTTATTTGACGAAGTGTTGCGTGTCTATTAACATTGACTATTCTACACAGACGTCGGCGGTCTCGGTCGTTAAGTGCAGGTGGTCGCCCACTGAGCTGTCCATGATGGGATGGGATGCCTGAAATTTCATACTCTCGGCACACTCTTGATACTGTGGATCTCGGAATATTGAATTCACTAACGATATCCGCAATGGAATGACCCAAGAGTCTAGCTCCAACTAATATTCCACGTTCA
This sequence comes from Argiope argentata, assembly GCA_026289955.1. NCBI lineage: Eukaryota > Metazoa > Arthropoda > Arachnida > Araneae > Araneidae > Argiope > Argiope argentata. The sequence goes on from JAOUZG010044463.1 coordinate 2,457,535, forward strand.
AAGTCTGTTAATTCTCGTCATGCCAACATAAATCACGAAAAACTTGTTCACATGAATAACTTGAACACAATTGAAAGCTCTGGAAAACGAACTGCACATTTATACTTTTTCGCTGCGATACTACTATAATCTGTATATTTGCATTTTGCTATCCCATAACTTTTGTCACTTCAGTGTATATTTTATATATATATTACTACACAAAAAACAGTGTAGAATGTATGTGTGTGTACTCACTGTGCAAAACCTAAGCAACAATGTAAATTTTAAGCAGATAGAAATGAAACTGTGGAAAAGGAGTTCTTGCGATCAGAACAATGAACACGTAATTCAGGAGAAAAATCATGCGAATGCAAATTTCAGGAATTGAACGTCAAAGGTGGCGTGAGCATAGGCAACATTCGTGCGGTTGGCGCTGACAGCTCAAGACTACAATAAGAGGAAGGACAGTGACGCAATTAATCACTTTCTCAGCAAATGCTAGTGAGTTCTTTCGTGAAATACGGCTAAAAGAAATCACCTGGACGATTTCAACGTACAAGAATGATCGAAAAGTTGGAGAATCGGCGTAATGTGAACAGTGTGACTGAAGAGTTCGCAATCAGCAAAAGTATCGTTTCAAGCCTTGGAAAGCCTTCCAAACCAGAGTTGCAACTCTTAAAAATGTTGGTGGTGGCCACCCTAGGAAAGCAACGGCAGTTGATGGCCAATATATCGTCCTGCAGGCGAAAAGAGCCCGAAACCAGTCAGCAAGCACTATTCCTCAGCAACTGTGCACAACAAAGGGGCTACAAGTAGAAAGGTTTACTTTGCCCAGACGCCTTCACAAAGGGAGCTTATTTTCCCTCCGTCTTCAACGATGTATCCTTTTGAAAGTTGGCCATTGGTGGCACCGTTTAGAGTGGTGCAAAGAGCACACAAACTGGATATCACATTAATGGAGCCGTGTCCTCCTTGCGGATGAGAATCGTTTTCGTGCTACAAGTGATTCCTGACGCCAGTTGATTAGAAGAGAGGTCGGTACATGGTTTCATCCCTGTAATATCACCGAAACAGACTGTTATGTTGGTAATGGAGTTGTCGTCTGGGGAGGCACCATGCTGAATGGGAAAACTGAGCTCCACATTTGTGCGGAGGATTTGTAACTGGAGATCGCTAATGTGAGGAGGTGATCCTTTCCCTCGTTCGTCTATTCCAAGTTGCCATTGGAGGAAATTTCATTTTTATGGATGATAATGCACGGTCACATCAGACTCCTGCTGTTCAGCTGCTACTGGAAAGTGAAGATACCACTCGAATGGATTGGCCAGACGGCTCCCCTGATTTAAATCCCGTAGAGTATGTGTGGAATACTTTGGGAAGACTCCTTGCGGCACTATTACATCCTCCGGGGAACACCCAAAAACGGAAACCGATGCTGATTGAGGAATGGACACTCTTACCTCAAGAACTGTTGGACAATTTAGTGCTGAGTATGGGGAGACGGTGTGAAGCATCCATTGCAGTAAGGGGAGGACATATCCCATACTAAAGAACATCTGCTTGTTGTTCCTTTTCCCGGGCAGACAATCATGTGTAGCGATACTATAAGTACAACAAAACATTTTTTAGTTTTATTTCATTATTGTATAACATTGTATTCATTTTTGCGCAACTATGCTTTCGCCATCCTTTACGTATAAAATGCTCTCTTTCATTTCTGAATTTCATGTCTCTCAGTTGATTTCTCGTGAAGTTAGGGAAAAAAAACACGTTGCTTAAGTTTTGCATATCAGGGTATTTCTTCTATATATGTAAATATCTTTGAACAAAGAAACGCAACAATGAAAAGAATTTTAAGAAATCCAATCCGAAAATATATGTCTGAAATGATTTGTAATTATATATGTAGTTACAGTTTTATACCTTCTTTACCTTATTTTTGCAACCTTCTTAATAGAATCAAATCCCCTGAAATAATAGAGCCATTAACAGTATGACAATCTTGGGAAAATATTTTATAACTAAATGTTTTCTTCCGCCGTACATTGACTTCATTTTTAAAATCACTTAATGTAAACTGCGAAGATAATAAACATGACTTTTCTCCCTAAGTTTTCAATATTGGTAGGAAATCTTACAATAACCAATTTGAAAAAACCATGAAAACAGTTTGAATTTTAACGCAACCATTAAAATTATAATTAAAATTATGCTACAAATTAGTTTAATTGTTTTATAATTTCATGCAGAATTACACGATGATGTTGTTGTTCTTACTTATGGCACTTTTCAAGCTCACTGACAAATATGTCAGCGATTTAAGCCGAATGAGCGACTATTGTTTTTCAGTAGTGTCAGCTAGGGCCAGGACAATAGGAATAGGACACAGCTATATACATGTCACAGCAGTTTTTAAGTGGCGGACTACATTCATGCAATTCATTCTTTCATCCACAGTTCGTAATTTAGATCTGGAACAGAAAACGAGCACCACTGATCCAGTACCTCAGTGGTATTACTCTGAACATGGATAATTTTGTGATCACGATGGATTTAACTTTCACCAGCCACACAAACTTTTTAAAAAATCTATTCTGTTTCTTAAATTTCATAATAATGCATTTCTTCATACATAATTAGGTGTTTTTTGTTATTAAACAAATTAAAAATATTATATTGATTTTTTGAGTATGACATATAATAATCATTTCTTATTTCTAAATTTTAAAATTCAAAGCTTTGATTACTAAATCAAAAATCTAAATTTTAATAAAAACTTTAAATTTATTTTTATTTAATATCATTGTAAAACTTTCTATAAGTTCATCTCTTAGACAAGAGTGACATTATTACTAAGACTCAACAATGCTTACCTAAGATTAAACAGTCATTGTTAAACTTCAACAACTGTTGTTAACAATACTTTTCATTATTTGTTGATGATATCTCCATCCAGTTATAGTTTAACAATATAAGGTTCTCTTTCCTGGTTTCATTATTTGATTGTTCGCATCCGAGTGCGGTGAGATTCATTTTATTTGCGATTTTATTATGTGAATTTTATTCATTGAAAGTGAACGTTTGATTTCTATTGGTGCTTGTGCTTTCATCCAGTTTCCGTGGAATTTAATAAATATTCTGCCAATTGAATTATTGTATTACATTCTTTTCAAATAGAAACAATTTTGCTTATCATCATGGGGAACGTGAGCGTTAAAAACATTGTAATGATTGATGCTTACGTACAGACCGACATTCAAAAGAGTCCTACAACTAAGGATGCTTCTACATTGACTGATGTTTATGCCTCGGGTGATACAGCTTTGAATGTGCTAAACGTAGATAATGCCCACCTGGGTTTTGAAGATAATAATGATAAATATATTAAACTTTACCTTAATCCTTTCCTGGAAAATTGTGTTATGCCTTCAAAGGATTTAAAAGAAACTAACCCCTTTTTGGATAATTTTGATGCAGATAAAAAAGAAACTAATCCTTTCAAAAGTGAAATTTATTCGAATGGGAAATCCTTGCTTTTATACCAGGAGGAAAATGTTGAGCCTCCCGAAATAGATCCAGCCTGGTTTGAAGAAGAAGAACCTGAATTAATTGAGATATTCGAAAATTCCAAAGCTACGTTCAGTATTCTTGACAACCCTTCTGAAAACGATTGTGCTAGAAATCCATTTTTGGCAACAAATCCTTTTGAACTGAAAAATACTAACCCATTCAAAGGATCAATCATAGCAAATAAGAATCCTTTTCATGAAATTGTACAGGAACCAAGTATCTCTGCATTAAATACTTGCTCATCTCTAAAGCAAGATGATTTTCCATTAGTAAAATCTCGTCCGAAGCGTTATTTGAAACGAAAGGCGCACAAATTTGTGTCTTGGATGAAATCAAGAAATATGGCTGCCGATTCAACACGTTATATTCAACTACACTAATAATATTATTCTTGGAACAATAGCAAACATTTGCTTTCGGAGTTATTTTTATGCAAATTAACAATAGGACATTCAATGTGAAATAATTATAGCAAATTTGGACTAAAGTTTGAAAAACAGCAAAATTTCATTCGATTAGTAAAAAGAAATCGATTTAAAAACTTCGAAAACACTTTCCTGAATGTCCAGTCAATAGAAGAGTTGAAACAGTTCAATGATTTTCAAACCAATTCTACCCATGAATTCAAAAACGTTCGAATCCTTTTTTTACAAGGGCACAAGACAACAAAAGAAACTGTCATTGACAACTGTACAGAAATGCAAAAACTTTTATTTTCTTCAAACATTTAAGAATTTATAGATCAAAGGCTGAAATGAAAACACTTTAGGATATGAAAGCACAAGTTCGGCAACCTGCAGAGATTCTCCTCGTCCAACTGGACGCGAATGATCATTGTAAATGTTGTATATAGTGTATATATTATTTTATGCTTTTTTTATTTTTATTTTTCTATTATTTACTGCGGACTCCTATTTATTGTGAAAACTGTTCTCTTATATCAAGGATATGTTTATGTGCATTTTCTAAGTATTGCTTCAAAACAGCAAATCGCATCTGCGAATACTGCGACATAATTTGCAATTTTTCTCGATTAAGACTATTACCTCAAGGAGGTTTGTACCGATTATGACTATTACCTCACAGAGGTTTTTACCGATTATGACTTTATAACCAACGAAGATATGACTGCGGACATCAAGAAAGTTTCCGAGAAGACGATGGGTGAAGATTTTCCGTCTCATCAACATCATCATTACAACAATGGATAATCGGACGATTTTTTTCCCACTGGATGGCTGCAAAATACTCATCTTGGTTTTGAATGCTCGGTGACTCACGACATGGTGCTTCCTCATCTCAACGGCTCTTCTGCTTCTGCTTCATTGATGATTCCAGAGATTTCAAGACTGCTTATCATGCTCTGTCATCTCGACTGCTCCGGTTTCTGTCCCTTTAGTTGCTTTTGTTCTGTCATTTCAGCGACTCCAGTCATGGCGGCTTCAAGAAAAGAACCTGCATCTGCTTCCTCATGATAAAATATTTATTCTACAATAGTCGAAATTTGAAATAGCCCTGTTATGATTCTTTACACAAATAAAAGTTTCGGTTTCAATGCGATGTGTCATTATTTATTTAGAAATCTAATTGGATTATCAGTGTCATTATTTCGTACCTTTATGGAATAAAACTAAGTAAATATCAAACTATTATATAAATAAAATAGGCTCTTACGTATTAGACCGTTGACGCCAACGGTTTAGTAATCATTGGCGACGGATTCAAATTTGAGGACAAACCGTCGATCCCAAAGAAACCAACAAAATAGCGGACGACAGTTAAGGTTAGAAGAATTGTTTAAGACATGGCGTTTTTTTCCGTTATTTGTGGTTTAGCAACTAATTGGCATCTCCTTCAAATTTGGCGATGAAGATAGACAGTTTAACACATAAGTACCGTAAAATATCTTGAAATCTATGTTACTTCCTTTTTTATATACCCGGTTCTGAACCTGGGCCCTTAGTCAAACCAATATTGTTTGCCAACAGATTCTAAAGTTCTTTTGTCTTTAGTGTATTTGTTAGAAGGGTTCAATTCTGCAAAATAGTAGGGAGAAGAAAGATTAAATGAAAAAAATTATACGCTTGAAAATAAAGTGAATTCCGAAAATGCCCACATTTTTCCGTATCTTACCCCTCGAGGAGATAAGATTGTCGCAAATTGGTCATCTCATGATACTAAATGAACAATACAAAAATTAGTCTCTGATTTTTAAAAAGACGTTAAAATCACTTTGACAAAAAATGTTTTAGGAAATTATTATAGAAAGACTTCAAAATTGCTCTTAATTTTTAATTGATTAACATTATACTCACATTTTGAAAAAAAAAGGTTTGAAGTCCATATGTTCAGATTGTAAATTATAAAAATGATAAATTTAATTACTTTCTATCAAACGGTATGGCTGGTTGAATTCCAGACGACGTACAATCATACATCTGTAAAGATTCTTAGGAATTACAGCTTAGAGCATTTAGTTCAGTAAATGATAATCAATACCTCTTTTACGGAAGTATAGATTATTTATAAGAGATCACTCACTTTTTTTCGTTAATTTCTTAAAATATCTTAATAATTTCTAAACAAAATCTGAAGTGGATATTTTCGGATTCCAAAGCATATATTTGCCAAATTTAATTGTTTTCTATCTAACGGTGGTTTATAGAATGCCAAAAAACATAATCATACTTTGTTATCATAATTAGTAAAGATTCGTAGAAATTATAGCTTAGAGCATTCACTTCCGTAAGGCAGATTCAATATATCTTTTGTAGAAGTACATAATAAATATAAAAGAGCGTTCACTTTTTTGCTAATCCTTTAAAATAAGTTCCAAAAAAATCTTTGAAGTGTATATTTTAAGATTCTAAAATATATATGTGCTAAATTTAATTTTTTTTCTATCAAACAATATGGTCTGTAGAATACCAGAAGACATATAATTATAAATTCTAATTATCATTAGAAATATTCACAGGAATTATAGCATAGAGCATTTAATACCATAACGCAGAATAAAAATCTCTTTTTCAGAAGTCAGGTTGTATATAAGAGAGCACTGACTTTTTTGCTAAATTCTTAAACTAACTCAAAATAACTTAGAAATGGATACTTCCATATTACAAAGCACATATGTACTAAATTTAATTGCTTTCTATCAAATGATATGGCCTGTAGAATGTCAGAAGATATATAATTATACATTGTAATTATTATTAGAAATATTCGCAGGAATTATAGCTTAGAGCATTTAGTCCCATTACACAGAGTCAATATATCTTTTACAGAAGTCAGATTGTATAAAAGAGAGCACTCAGTTTTTGCTAATTTCTTAAAGTAACTCAAATAACTTTCTAAAAATATCTATGAAGTGAATACTTCCGGGTTCCAAAGCATATATGTGCCAAAATTAATTGCCCTCAATCAAACGGTATGGCCTGTAGAATGTTAAAGGAAGTAATTATACATTTTTATTATCATCAGTAAATATTCGCAGAAAGGACAGCTTAGAGCATTTAGTCCCTTAAGGCAGAATCAATACCTCTTTTCAGTACAGTACAGAGTATATATAAGAAAACACTCACTTCGTTTGTTAATTTATTAAAATAACTCAACTTCCTAAAAATATCTATGAAGTGAATACTTCCAGATTCCAAAGTATATATGTGCCAAATTTAACTGCTCTCAATCAGATGGTATGGCTTGTTAAATGCCAGAGGAATTAATCATATATTTTTATTATCATTAGTAAAGATTCGCAGGAATTACAGCATAGGGCATTTAGTCCCTTAAGGCAGAGTGAATATCTCTTTTCAGTACAGTACAGTACAGTACAGAGTGTATATAAGAGAGCACTCACTTTTTTGTTAATTTCTTTAAACAACTCAAATAACTTCCTACAAATATCTATGAAGTGAATACTTCCAGGTTCCAAAGCATATATGTGTAAAAATTAATTGTTTTCTATCAAACGGTATGGCCTGTAGAATGCGAGAAGACATAATCATAGATTTTTATTATCATTAATAAAGATTCGCAGGAATTATAGCTTAGAGCTTTTAGTCCCATAAGGCAGAATAAATACTTCTTTTACAGAAGCACAGAGTGTATATAAGAGAGCACTTCCTTTTTTGCCAATTATTTAAAACAACTTTAATATTTTTCAAAAGAGTCTTTGAAGTGCATATTTCCAGATTCCAAAGTATATATGTGTCAAACTTAATAGCTTTTTATCAAATGGTATGGCTTGTAGAATGTCAGAAGACATATAATCATACATTGTTCCTTTTTTTGTGGTAAAGATTCGCTGAAATTACTGCTCTGGGCGTTTAGCCCTTTAAGGCAGAGTCAATACCTCTTTTACAAGAGTACATAGTGTACAGAAGAGGGCACTCTCTATTTTTACTAAGTACTAAAAGTGATATATAAAATATCTATACTTCCCAATTTTCAATTAGTCGTATAAACTAAAGATTCATTAAAAGTTATGGTACTTAAAGTTGCATCGAATAATGAACTAAAGAAGAAGAAAAAAGTTAAATTGCATCTACACTTTGTCCAGCGGATTTTAATGATTTCTTCTAGCACCAGCTCCGTAATGACATCCGTACTTCAAAATGAAATTAATTAAGATAAACAAAGAAAAATAAATTTTACATAAACACTTATCTAAGAAACACTATAAATAAGCACTTCTACTTCTACTTCCGATAGCTAAGAAGTGCCCAATTTATTCTGCAGAGTCCAAATACAAAAAACAACCAAATTTGGTTGGGGAAAAAAAAAGAAGGAACTCGAAATTGATAACTTTAGCTCTGTTCACAAGTGAAGGGCCAATGTTTTTTGTTTCCTTTTAAAAAAAAACTACCTCTTTCAAAGCGTGCAAGAATACTAATTTTTCTTTTCTGTTTTTTTAAAAAAAATTTTATTTCTACTGAACACAAATGAAGGACCCGCCCCTATTTTACTGCAGCTTCAATTAATTGGAGCGAGAAATTAAAAATTGATTTCTAAGCCCCTGCCTTCTACCCCTCCTTCGAACAACGAAAAACAAATTACTAGAATTTTTTTTTCCTCTTTTTTCCCGTCCTGTGTTTTGATTTTACATTAAGTGCTCTTATAACATATTATGTGAGGTGGTTCCCCTCTCTGATTTTTTTTTCTGTAATTGCGTTTTTTCTCCCCCATTTTTTAATGGGGAGAAGAAATATATGTTTTTAAATATTGGGGTCTCAGTTAATTTCATTTCGTGCTTCAAAATGAATATTATTTGAATTTGCGAATATTTACTAATGAATGCAGATGAGTCATTTTTCGGATACTTTTATTGAAAGAACTCATTCTGAATTCTTCTGTAAATAATTGATCAACTTTCCAATTCTCCTTATTTGAAGTTGCAGAATAGTGATTTTCTTTATGAAGTGGTTCTCTTGGGTCAGGAAAATACGAATAAGTAAGGAATGCTTTAAATAAGAAAGATATTAGGGTGTTCTATAAGTTTGTTTTTCCTATTTCAAATATGAAATGAGCAAGAAATATTTATTTCGTTAGAACCCTTTTGTTCTATTATCTTTTTCCAACTCTCAGGAAGTCCTATTATGTCTTCTTTCCAAAATTCTTGTATTTTGAACAAGAAATAATCCTCGGGGTGCTCTTTTATTTTGCTGTTGGTTTTAAAGTACAAATCTTGGAAATAAATTATGATTATTATTTTTAAAAAAATTAAGAACCCTTTTGTTCTATTATCTTTTTCCAACTCTCAGGAAGTGTCATTGGGTCTTTTTCCCAAAATTGTTCTATTTTGGGCAAGAAATAATCCTCGAGGTGCGTTTTTATTTCACTGTTGGTTTAAAATTGCAAATACTTAAGTTAATTTTTTTTTAATAATAATAATAATTTAAGAACATTTTTGTTCTATTATTTTCTTCCAACTCTCAGGAAGTGTCATTATGTCTTCTTTCCAAAATTGTTGTATTTTGGACAAGAAGTAATCCTCGAAGTGCCCTTTATTTTACTGTTGGTTTTAAAGTACAAATTTTGGATATAAATTATGATTTAAAAAAAAATTAAGAACCCTTTTGTTCTATTGTTTTTTCCAACTCTCAGGAAGTGTCATCATGCCTTTTTTTCCAAAATTGTTGTATTTTGAACAAGGAATAATCCTTGGGGTGCTCTTTCATTTCACTGTTGGTTTGAAATTGCAAACACTTAAATTATTATTAATATTAAAAAAATTATCTTAAGAACCTTTTTGTTCTATTATTTTCTTCCAAATCTCAGGAAGTCCTATTATGTCTTCTTTCCAAAATTCTTGTATTTTGAACAAGAAATAATACTCGGGATGCTCTTTTACATGACTGTTGGTTTTAAAGTACAAATCTTGGAAATAAATTATTTTTATTATTTTTAAAAAATTAAGAACCCTTTTGTTCTATTATCTTTTTCTAACTCTCAGGAAGTGTCTTTATGTATTTTTTTCCCAAAATTGTTGTATTGGACTAGAAATAATCCTCAAGGTACTCTTTTATTTCGCTGTTGGTTTAAAATTGCAAATACTTAAGTTAATTTTTTTAATAATAATAATAATTTAAGAACATTTTTGTTCTATTACCTTTTTCCAACTCTCAGGAAGTGTCATTATGTCTTCTTTCCAAAATTGTTGTATTTTGAACAAGAAATAATCCTCAGGGGTGCTCTTTTATTTTACTGTTGGTTTTAAAGTACAAATCTTGGAAACAAATAAATATTATTATTTTTAAAAAATTAAGAAATCTTTTGTTCTATTATCTTTTTCCAACTCTCAGGAAGTGTCATTATGTCTTATTTCCAAAATTGTTGTATTTTGGACAAGAAATAATCCTAGCGATGCGCTTTTGTTTCCCTGTTGGTTTTAAAGTACAAATCTTGAAGAAATTTCTTTAATAATAATAATAATTTAAGAACCCTTTTGTTCTATTATCTTCTTCCAACTCTTAGAAAACCTCATTATGCCTTCTTTCCAAAATTGTTGTATTTTGGACAAGAAATAATCCTCGTGGTGTGCTTTTATTTCACTGTTAGTTTCAAAGTATAAATCTTGAAGATAATGTCTTTAATAATAATAATAATAACTTAAAACCCCTTTTGTTATATTATCTTCTTCCGTCTCTCAGGAAGCCTCATTATGCCTTCTTTCCAAAATTGTTGTATTTTGGACAAGAAATAAACCTCAGGCTGCGCTTTTATTTCACTGTTGGATTTAAAGTACAAATATTGAAGATAATTTTTTAAGGGCCGAAAGAAGTTATAATCAGATGTAGCGAGATCTGAAGAGTATACATTATGTGGTAAAGCATTCCTATCAAATTGTAAGAGCATTTCTTTTACGAAAAATGCAATATGTGGTCTCACGTTGTCTCGATGAGAAAGTAAAAACCGCCTCGTTGGTTTATTCCTTCTGGCCGGGTCGCTTTTTGGGTGTTGTTATTGTTATGGCAGCTTTCAAATGATCCAGGTGATGACTGTATTTCTTATAATTAATTGCTTCACCTTGAGAAAGGAAGGAGCTCGTAGAAAATTGCGTCTTTCACTAAATGATGGAAAACCCTTTAACGGGGTGTAGTGTCGTTTTTGTGATAGTTGAAGGACTGGACCAACTTAAACCTATGATACAGACGGTTAATAGATAAGCCTGCACGCTTTCGCAAGCAGAGCTAGATAAGGCCATTCATAGCTCGATGGGAAAGAAAATTTTGCGGCACACAATAAAATAATGAAACCAAAATTCAATAAGCTATTTTTTGAAGCTCTATAGTCTGAATTTGTGCGCAAAAGAAATGACAGTACCAAAATTGTTTATTCAAAAGTTATTTATACAAAAAAGAATTTATCCTTTTTTTAATTATCTGAACCCCGTGAGAGTGTGAATAAAATATTATTTGGACAAATAAAAAATCGAAAACAATAAACAAATACTGTAACGCTATTTTTCTGTTTTGCAATAAATAAAGCATTTCAAGGAAATGAAAAAAGCTTATTAAAACATAAAACCAATATTTAATAAAATATTTATAACATCATAAGTACTGCAGATAATTGAGGGCTGGGAGAAGAGTTAGATTCAAAGGTAAATGTTGAGGAATTGAGTTGATAGTGGAATAATCCGACGGTGAACTAGCGTGTTGTAGAGCTCAAGCGAGTGCTAAACTGGACTGTTGTGTGTCTGTTCTCTTCTGTTCATGTCATTTTTGGAGTAGCCAGTCGTGTGGTAAGGAGTAGACAGCTAGATCTAAGAGACATTTAGACTTCAGCCGTTTGGAAAGAACGTAGAACGAATCCGGGTGTCCCCTCTCCTGCTGGATTTTGTCTGACAGCTTTCATTGCTGTGATCGCTTACTACTTGTGGACTACTGTCTGCTGTGTACTGTCCGGAGTTCGTCTCAACTGTACTTATTAGTCGTCTTTGTGCCAGTATCTTCGTATAAATAAACGTTGTTGTAGTTTTCTACTCATGCCTGCTGCTTCTGTCCGCATAGAGCGTTGGACTCGTACTCATTAGGTTGCGAGTTCGAAACTCATCGGCCAAAGATTGCTTACTACTTGTGGACCACGACAGATTTAACAAGAGCCAGCCGCCACTCATCGGCCGAGTGTGTGGCGGCTGGCTCTTGTTAAATCTGTCGTGGTCGCAAAATGTCGAGAGTAATACCACTGGGGGTACTGGGTCAGAGATAATCGTTATCTGTTCCAGATCTAAATTACGATCTGAGATAAATGAATGAAGTCCACCGCCTAAAATGGGCTGTGACGTGCATGTAGCTAAGTCGTAGTCTTGGCAATGGATGGCGCTTCTTGTCAAACAAGAGACGCATATTTTCGGTTTAAAATCTGCTGATGTATCAACGAGTCTTGTCCATAGCAAGTGACATAACTTACAGTAACAACAAGAACACTATAAACGAAACCGGTGATCTGTTACTATATCAATGCCTTTAAAAAGCTGTGTTCCTTTAATACCTTGGACTTGACCTACACCACAATGACACATGTACCAAAAACGGAAACGGTGTAAGACCTTGAAGGTCGTCCAGGAGAAAACGATTGGTTATTTACCGAAAGGCTTACAATCATCATCACCATGATATGGATGATAAATGTATCATAGTTCATTTGACTAAAATAAAATTTTTAAATTAAATAGTAAATTAATTCTGGGTTAAGAGACTAAATTGAAGAGTACATATAGAAAACAGTAACACACATAAACATATAAATAACATCATATTGTCCAGAGGATAGAAGATATACTGTACTACTGTACTACAGCAATATTATGTTTTAATACCTTTAACACAAATTCACATGACATAATAACTTATTATTTATAATAGTAAGCACTGTTTCCCAGTGCCTTATAGAGCATTCGTAACCTTAGTCACGTTACCAATTAACTTTTACCGAGAGAGAGCAGCACACGTGACCTTTATCGGAAAGGATACGAGAAAGCTTCGAGGGGATCACTCAGTCCACTTCGAAGATGACCACGACCGATAAGTGAAAGCAAGGACACAGCACAACAGGGGATAAATCCCTGCCGGGGCTAGATGCCCCGTGAACCCAACCACTAGAAGCTTTGGGGGGGGGGTCACTGCTTCTGGTTTCTTTAACTGAATGTAAACCGTGACTGGAAAATCATTGAATGTAGGCGAATATAATTAGAATCTTATTTCCAAGCCGAGATTTTGCTCTGCTAAAAATTTTTGTATTTGTATTCCGATTCAGTTTTCGAGTGAGCAGCTTTTAAAAAATTAGAACTGAAATGACTGCACCCATTATTCTAACTTTATTATTTTTTTCAATTGTTTAAGATGGCTATTCACGCATGTCTTTATAAATAAAAATAAGAAAAAACGATGCGCAAAGTGTTTTTGCTCATTTATTTTCCGGGTGAACTCAAAGATTTTCGTTCCTGAATTTTAAATTTTGCTTTATTCATCCCGCGTGGCATAATGTATATACATAGAGTAGTAACGTGGTACATCACTTCACAGAATGGCATAAGAACGAAATAAGAAGAGAGCCAACGAAATGTCGTTGTTGTGATTTTTTATGGCACTTGCCATTGGCAAGCTTGCTGAAGGAGTTATTGATCCTAATCATAATCAGCGTCTTTTGTTTGTAGTACGGCTTTTGCTACTCACTCACTTCATTCACTTGCACAGCCCCTTTTTAAAAGGGGGCATATCCACACACCTTACACATAGAACAAGCATGCCCGAACCAGGACTCGAATTCGGGGCGCCCAGATCATGGGAAAGACGGACTACCCCTGTTTCAGGACGCCGGCAACAAAATGTATATCCCCATGATTATACACTGTGAGAATCTGATAGAGATTTCTTTACATGTGTCTATTTAGGTAAGGTGATTATAGAGATATTTTAAAAGAATGTGTATAGATCAATAAATTTTTATCCTTCGAGTGGGGAACTTGTTCATTTCAGCAATTATACAGAGCTTATGTTGCATTAATTAGATAAAAAAGGTGGAATTAGATCATAAAATAAGAGAACATTTTAGAATGAAATTATTACGAGCTAAATTAAGATAAAATTTAGGATTTAGAAAGATCATTATCTTTTTTATCATATCAATGATATCACCTTGTGAAGTACAGACCATAAAATTCAAATAAATAATCATTACTAAAGCTAGTTTTTTTATCATGTCAGAGTATGATGTTGTTTTGGGGATGAGGTTTTTGGCATCAACAAAAATCTGCAGGCGAAAAATAAAAATTGTACTATCTGCACGAACATCTCAAAAAAATCAGTCTTCAATAATGCGTTGCCATTGTATTTACATTGATTACTCTGATTTTTTTAAAAATAAGTTAATGACTACAGTATAGAAAAATGCCATTTTGAGCCCGTGATTATAAGAAATGAAATAAATGGGAAATGTGATATTTTTTTAAACAATCAATGCGAGACATAGTTTTTTGGATCGGTTGCAATACTAAAGTGACTCATTCGATGAAACTATTCAAATGAATGAAAATACAATTTAACTTGCACGAGCACGTGGTGCTTGACCGTTCAAGAAATGATGTCCTGAAATTATGAATGAAATTACGTTGATGAAATTACGTTTTGACATGATACATTGAAATAGGCATAGTAGATTTCATTTTAATCTTTTAATTTTTGCTAATTAAAAAAATTATCATGAAAGATAGTACAGAAATTATAAAAAAACCATTAGCATTCATAGCCGATTTGTTGATATGTTATTTTGTTATTATAATTTTAATTCAATATTTTGTGTTTTTGATTTTGGCAACATGTATCGTATTCCAGGTCCTGGAAAGTTCTCTACGTTATAAATACAAGCTGGAATAAAGTTTGATTTATACATTCAACAAATAAACTTCTTCAGAATTTATTTCCATAAGCTATAAAACAAAAGCAACTGTAATAATAACATTATATAGCAGCCGAAACATTCATGATTGAATGTGTCTTTAAAAACTTAACAATGAAGATTAATCTGCGTTTTTTTACAAATAACTCAAACATTTTCATTCAATATTCTCTGATAAACTAGTTTTTTTTTACTGCAAAAGTGATGTGATCTCTATTGAGCATTATAATTTAGTATTTGAAACATTCAGGAACTAATATTTGTTTGAAAACGCAACAATGAATATAAATCTTGTATTTTAGAAACAAAGCAAACATTTGTATTCAAAATTTCTTATTAAACTAGATTTTTGACTGCAAAAGGGATATGATCCATACTAAGCATTATAATTTAGTATTTGAAACATTTAGGAACTAATAATTGTTTGAAAACGCAACAATGAATATAAATCTTGTATTTTAGGAAGAAAGCAAATATTTATATTCAAAATATCTTATTAAATTAGATTTTTGACTGCAAAAAGTGATGTGATCCCTGATAAGCATTATAATTTAGTATTTAAAACATTCAGGAAATAACGTTTGTTTGAAAATGTAACAATGAAGATAAATCTTGTACTTTAGAAACAAAGCAAACATTTGTTTTCGAAATTTCTTACTAAATTACAGTTTTGACAACAAAAATGATGTGATATATATTTTTCTTTCTAAATTGAATATAATATATTTCTTACTAAGATTATAGAGTGATGTAGTGGAGTTATACTTTTATTCTATCTTTAGCAATGAAGTTACAAAAAAGAAACTTTGAAACAAAATTAAGTAAATAGTAATTACATATTTCAAGATTATTTAGTAACCTCAGGATACTTGGAATTATTTTAGAATCTTTAGATCACGGTCTGTATTCTATTACATTTTTTTTAAAAAAAAGATTTATAAATTTATGTTTCTAATTTCTAAGAAAAGAAACCAAAATGAAATAAATGTTCAAAATTTTTATTCTTTTTGTGAAAAAAAAATTCAATTTCATAATCACATATCAACACTTGAAAAGAATTTTCATAATAGAAATATATTCGTTTATGAACCCATCCATAAAACATAATAGAAAACAATTCATGAAACTATTTCAGTAATCATTAAAATTGAAATATTTCTTCACAGTCATAACAAGCAGCCATAAAAGTGATTTTTACGGCTTTTTACACACGCACGCAAGATAAAAAAAAATTCGAGGATTTATTTTAAGTCCTTGAGCGTTCTGAATTTCCAAATGTTGTGAAGAAATTGCATATAACAGTTTTAGGGGCAACCATTCCGAAGTTTAATATTTCTACCCCCATTGAAAATAAATATAAATCAAAGGAATAAGAGAATTAAAGATGAAGGTAAAGAAATGTAAAGAAACGAATGAAAAATTAAAGGTTTTTATTCTTTTTCTTTGATTTGTTAATGGCTTCCTGCTTCCAAAGAATGATAATTTAGAGAAAAATAAAATTAAATCCGCTGATTAATTTTTTTCTGCGTCATTAACCGTAAAAATAAAAAAATATATGTATTATTAAATTCTTTCAGTTTCTTCCTGTTTTAGGGTTGGTTTCTTGCCTTTTTTTTCCAGAAATAAATTATTTTAAGCAGTGAACGGAAGATGTTTTTAGAAGAATTTGAGAAATTCTTTTAGCATCCACATTCTTAAATGGATTCTTTCTTGTACTTTGAAGGGAAAAGGTATCTTTTGTTCCTTTTACTTAATTTTTTTTCTATTTGCGACAACATTTAACTAACGTTCCTTCCAACCTCTGCAATTCAACAGAAAGTCGCAATTATTTTATATTCTTTGAAATCTCACGACAAATATTTCCTTTATTGTTTAAAAATAATTAAATAGCATGAAAATATTTTTTATTTATTTATTAAGGTAAGCGACTGATTAAAAAAGTTAATTTTTTGAGAAATTTTGAATATTTTTCATTTAATACTCTTTATGTTTGAACAACATTCTTTAAAAAAAAACATTAAAACTTTATCTCTACTTTTTGAGCAGTAATACTGATTTTTTAAATTTTCATTGACATATGTTTTTATGTTAGTTTGCATCTTTAAAAACCCTTTGTTCAAATTCTAATCTTTAAAAGAATTTTCTAAGGAAAAAACGCCATCAATTAAAATCTACTGAAAATTTTTTATTTAAATTTCATATATTAATTCTTCAATATTCTCTGTGGTTTCTAAACTAGAAAAAAGGTTGCATGTTTATTTGAAAACATTTTAAAGTTATTTTAGGACTTTACTATGTGGAAAAATGAGAAATTTCCTGTTATTTATCATTTGATCCCAAATATTTGAAAATTGGGTGAAAATACGTCTTATTTTTGTTTCAAGAACTAAATTATATATTTTTAAAACTATCTTCAAGATCTTAAACAATTTATTTGATAAGCTTCTAAACTAGTATGTTTGTACTTCATACTTCCTTTTATAAAAATAAATGACCTTTTCTAATGATTTTTTTTTAAAATTGCCCTTTATCTGTTATATTTTGGTTTCATACACATTATTTCAATCATTTTCATGCACATATTGACATAAAAGCTCAATATAACCATTTTCGAACGGAAATGGTTTTAAAACTAGAATCATTATTCAATTTTTTTTATCATCTCAAACGCAGTATCGCATTTTAAAGATTCGTATGAGCTTAAACGAATCTTAAGATTTCAATTACAAATCAGAAAGTACTAAATCTAGGAAATGATTGTAACGCTTATATTACAAAAAGTTTTCTTGCAAGAAGTCTTCGATTGTACCAAGGGCAAGCATACATAGATATAAGATTAGATCTCATCTAAAAATTTTAGAAAGTAATCAAAATTCTGTTACCAGATCTAAATATTGATATTCTTGGACTTAATATATCAAAAGATATTTTATTTTTTGAAATTCAATTTAATGCAAGATGTGAAACACTTTCTCTAAAAGTCAAATTTCATGTCTAGGATTTTATTGAACCTAGAAAAAGTAATTTTTGATTGTATATAGCATTTTTTAACTTATTTGTATAATAACTTATTTATGTACGACATATTAATATAATTTTTCTGTACGGCATGTAATTATAAGAATTTCTAATCGAAAAAGAAATTTTAACGCTTGAATTTAAGGTATTAAGAATATTAAATATATAAATGCATTTAATACAAATTAATCAAATTATTAAATGGGATATAATTTGATTTGTTTCATTTCATTTCGTTTTTTTTGTTTTCATCACAAGTATAATGGATTTGAAAACGAATTTTTTACCAGATGTTACCATATATATGAACAAATTCTTTCTAATCATGTAATATCAAAAAATCTACTTAACTTTAAAATAGTGCAATGTCAAAAAGATTGCATGAGAGTAAGAAAATTTCAAAACTCTGGTACATTAAGAATATTACAGAATTCCACCACTTGAAATAAAGAATCGTTCAAGTTAGAAAGAAGAGAAGTTAAAAGTTTAAGGTCATTTCAACATTTCCTTAGAAGCAAAAATTTCTAAGAAAGCATCTTTGGTGACTTCATGCTGTTTTGCTTCTTATGAGAGTAATATAAATTTATCAAATTTCCAATTTAGTAAAGTAATTTTTTTAATTAATTCAAATCGTTACCACCCAAAAGTTGCAAAATAACACAAAAACAATTTTCATCAGTGTATATAATCGGCCATAAAAATATGTTTCATAGGTTTGGCATGTAGCCAACATCCATTCCAGTATTTAAATATTCAGATAGGTTCATTTCCTTCATTTGAGAAAATTAAACGAATAATTAAAAATGATTAATTGTAGCACTGTAAATTTAACTTTTTACTAGCTTTTTTTAATGTTGGATTGTAGCAAAAGTTGATGAGCTGAAAACTGCTAATTCTTAACATTCTTTCTATATCCGGATATTATTACTAATATTTTCTTTCTGTATTATGTTTGTGTTTGGTGTTGAATTTTTTAAGGGGGGTCACTATTTTCCCCAAACCGAATTTAGTAATTCGTTTTGACTTGAGAGTTCGAAAGCATTATTGAGAGGGTTTGACTTGGGAATTTTTACTAAAACTTTTACTATTTGGTAATAATCTATGACAATCATTTCAGTATTTCGTTACAAGAATGACTTTGATATGAATAACATTATTTTGTATTATTATATATATATATAATCTTTACAAGAATCGATTCGAAATCTTTAAGCTTAATAGTTAAAACAGAAAAGAAATCTTAGATTTAATACATATATTATTTTATTTTTGATTACAAATACTTTTTTACTCATTTTACAAAACTTAGTATTAATGATGAATTATTACAGTCATTTCTGGGCAGTCTAGGCAATTTTTTATTTGACGTTTTGTATAAATGAGAGGTCTACCATAGCAAATAATTTAAATACAATATTTGCGTTTGACAGTTCGTTTCTCATTTATATTTCGCCCACTAATTTAATATGGTCGATACCAGACTGTATTGCCGGTACCAGACATTACTAGGAAATTTATGGGAATATTGTCATGGCAGCTCATTTTAATTTCATTTAGAAAAGATTTAAACGTATGCGATTGACGTGGATTGATTAAATGAACTTGACAGCAATTGTATTTATAATTTTTCTTAAATCTTGTTACATTTGGGTTTCTTAAAAGATATGAAATAATTCAGAAATGATGCGTATTTTTTGAAATATTTGTAATTTTGTTGTGATGATACTATACACATACTATAATATTACACTTTTGTATACGTCCAGAAATTTACTGTTTTTTCAGCCTTTTTGTTTCAGGAATATTATGCTGAATCCATAAAATATTTCAGGTGCTTATAATTAATAATAATAGGATGCTAATAAAGATAAGATAATAATAAACTTTTTATTAAGATATTTTTCAAATTCCTTATCAAATTATAACTTCTGTGTTTGATTTAATTTAGAAGAATGTTTTTAGTTCTAGAATATTAGAATGCTATTGTTTCTAGAGATCCCTAGATGTTATTCATATTAGCATATTGCTCTTTCTAGAAGCATTTGTTCATTTTAGAGAATTATAATGCTATTTATTCTTGGATTAAAGAATATTACTAATTATTGGGAAATAGAATATTATTTCTTTTAGTGAAGTAGAAATGTGTTCATTTTAAATAAGAAGAATACTTTTTATTCCAGGGGAATGCAATGATGTTCAATTTGAAGGATTAGAATGTTATCCTGTTTAGAAGATTTGAATGTTGTTCCTTTTATAGAATTATAATGTTATTTATTCTTGGGTTAAAAAATATTACTAATTATTAGGAGGTAGAATATTATTCCTTTTAGTGAAGTAGAAATTGGTTCATTTTAAAGAAGAGGAATACTGATTATTCCGGAGGAATATAATATTGTTCAATTTAGGGGATTGGAATGTTATCCATTTTAGAAGAATAGAATGTCGTTCGTACTAGATAAGTGAACTGTAGTTAGTTTTAGAGAATTAGAATAAATTATATCAAGAGTACTTACATTTATTCATTTCAAGATTGCAGCATTTAATACATTCTGGAAGATTCGATTATTGTTCATTTTAGAGGCTTAGAATGCTGTTTATTCTAGGGAAGAAAGATGTTATTCATTGCCCCGAAATAGAATATTGTTTACTCTGGAGATGTAGAACGACGTTCATTATAGGGAAGAAGAATATTCTCATTCTAAATGAAAGAATATTATCAATTTTTCAAAAAAAGGGTATTTTTTATTTAAGGAGAAAAGAATGCGGCTATTGTAGAAGGATAAAATAGGATTTATTTTGCAAAAAATTGAAAACAAAAGGTGTTAATGTGATTTACTCTGAATAAAATCCAAATTTAACAATATTCGATTTAAAATATAACGATTTAAAAATAGAATAGAAACTATTATCAAACTATTATCAACTATTATTAGAAACTATTACCAAACTATTATCAAACTATTATCAACTATTATTAGAAACTATTATCAAACTATTATCAACTATTATTAGAAACTATTATCAAACTATTATCAACTATTATTAGAAACTATTATCAAACTATTAATTATCAACTATTATTAGAAACTATTATCAAACTATTAATTATCAACTATTATTAGAAACTATTATCAAACTATTATTAGAAACTATTATCAACTATTATTAGAAACTATTATCAAATAACACCATTTAATACCTGGATTTATTGGAATATAAATTATTATATTTTGCATATAATTTATGCCAATGATTATTTAGTGGAATAAGAAATAAAATATCCGAAACATCTTTTCATACGCTTAATGAATCTCAAATTATAACTCCTAGTCATCTCAAATTATCCTCCGCAATTCAAAATCATTTTTTATCAAAAATTTATATGTGCTTTGCTTAACTTTCAGATTGTATTTTTTTTAAATACTATTCTTTCGAAATCTAAGTTTATCTTTTTGTTTTGCCTAATCAATAATAAAATTGCTCCATATCGATTTTCTTTTGTTCATTACTCTTCACTTCTTTCCCCATGCCTACGTTTGATTGCTCAGCAAACAATATCATCATCGAGTATTCTGCGTTACTAAAAACCAGGCTTCATAAAAAGCAAGTACTCATCAATAACAAAACATAAACTTGTCATTCAGAAACAACAAGTGTATATACTCTGCTCAAAGCCCAGCCGTACACGATAATAAATCAAACCAACCGAAATGAGGGGCCTACTTTCTTGTAAAACGCCGGTTCATGGAGATTGTTTAGGCAAGAGGAGGGGGGTGGGAGGAGTTGGTAAGAGAACGCCCAGAAAATATAAGTTCCCATTTAATAAGCCCGGGACGGAAGAGTAAACAAAAAATACTAAAATCAATTTTCCCCTCTTCCTTTGTAGAAATCTGGAAAAAGGGCCGAAGGGAAAAATAGAGGGGTATAAAACGATATTCATTGTTCTATTCAACGGTTGTACCTCTTCGAGGAAACAGCCGACTTTGAGAGGGGTTGGACTCAAAGTGCGCTTCTAAGGAGGTGGTAATTTATAAAACACATATATTTTTTTCAAAGTATAATTTATATAATTATTCTCTTAATTTGATCTTTATCGTCAATTTGATCTTATTGATCTATTTTATTTCTTAATTTGATCTTTATTTAAAAAATTGAAATCTACGATCACAAATTTCTAGTAATCATGTGAGAACATTATTATTTTTAAATCACTATTTGTCATAATTAATTTAAGTCATTAACCAGTTTAAACAAGTTTGAAGCAATAACGAGATTTCTCTATCCCTCCTCTTTCAATTTATATTAAATAGGTATATATTTATAATGCCAATTTTTTTAAACTTCCATTTTGAATTTTTCTTGCTGGCAAAGTTTTGGAGATCGATTAATTTTGAGATGAAATAACATCTACTATAATAATATGCTATCATGGGATTATCAAAATATTTAACTTAGATTTGACAAATTGTCTTCGGAAAAACCTATATTTGAAATTATACCTGTTTGTTGCTCTATTTCCCTATGAGCACGGTAATTCAAAGACGCTTTGAGCTAAGTGTGTGTGTGTGTGTGTGTGTGTGTGTGTGTGTGTGTGTGTGTGTGTG
>JAOUZG010044463.1:2480118-2521526 GCA_026289955.1 Argiope argentata
GTGTGTGTGTGTGTGTGTGTGTGTGTGTGTGTGTGTGTGTGTGTGTGCGCGCGCGCGCGCGTCCAATCCAATACATGTGAACAAGACAACCACAAAAAGACGAAGGTTTGACTGACAAAAGATTATACACACGTCTATCATATGAAATTTAGATCCAATCAAATTTGAAATAAAATTAGTTGTAGTGGTTGACTGGCTTAAGATATTTAATTTTACATGAATGCGAACGCGGTGATTTAAAATGTAAGAACATTGATAAATGAAAATCTGGTTCCTCAATTTAGAGTCCCTTGTGTAGATTAAAATTTGAATTAAATTTGTCAAAATGTTGACAGTCTAAATCTTTGCAGATATATGAACCTAATATTCTAAAATACAAATTTTTAAATAAATGAAATTTGATATGCGATTTTGTGACTACGATTGCAGTTCTGTATCATATTTTGGCTTTATTCGATCTGTAATTTTTTTCCCAAAAATATACATAGTTTGCCCAATAAAATAGAAAAGACTCTCTCTAAATAGTGTCCTCCATATGCGATAGAAATGGACTAAATTTAGTAAGTAACTATGAGTTTTTGTACTATATTGTTGCCTATAATCTGAAAGGGGTGTTCGAATGTATGTTTCGTTTCTGTTGAAGCTAAAATGAGAGACTTGTCAAAATTCCAGAGAAGGCAGATAGAGGGAGCCCCTCTGGATGATGCACCAGTTACCACAATCAATAGGCACTGTATCGAAGGTCATGGCAGCACATAACGATTATGGCAAAATATCTGTTAGAGCGAATCGTGGATGACAAAACAAATTTTCTGCAATAGAAAGGTGGACATTAAGAAAAATTGTGATCCCCGTAAGAAGACCACTGCAGTAAAACGTACTGTTAAGCCAAATGAACATCTAGAGAGTTATGCCGGCCCGTACAGATCAAAGATAATCGAATACACAAGATATTTGTGGCAGTGTTGCGATAGTAAACCCCCTTGTGACAGATATGTCGGAAGTATCGAGTGCTGTGGTTCAAGAACTATAAACACTGAACTGCAGATCAATGCAATCTCGTTTTCTAATGAATCCATTGTCTTCCTATTCTCCACCATGGTACAGGTTTACTTGTGGCGGATCCCCGCAGAAGCCCTACAGTCAGACTCTTTCCTTCTGACAGTGAAGCATGGGTGTGGTACAGTAATGACTTAGAACCTCATTTCGTGGTTTGGAGTCGTCAACCTAGTCATTTTGTACTCATTAACAATAACTATGCCACCATTTTGACTAACCATTTGCATTTTATGGAGCTGACATTGTTTTAGTCTGGGGAGTATCAGGATGATAATTCTCTAATTTACTCTAATGTAACTGTCCGATCACAGCTCTGGGAGCAGGAACACTCCGTTAAAACCTTTCTTGGCCAGCTCAGTCTCTGGACTTGAACAGGATAGACCTCTTATGGTAAGACCTCTGTTTTGTAAGAAAAAGTGAGATCCAGTTATCCTCCACTTATGTATCTCCTGGAGTTAGAGCAGTTTCTGCATGAGGAGTAGCAAACCTCTTACTAGTATGATACAAAACTTATATATTTATGTATTTCATGGAGGATTAATGCAGCTTTAACTGCTATAGGTGCTCCCACACTATATGCATATTGGGTTCTAAACAATTCCTTTTTGCGTGGGTTTTCCATCATTTTGGGCAACCAAATGCATACTAAGGAGCAGATATTGTTTCCTCCTGGAGATATTTCCTATTAAAATATTTACAGCAGTCAAACTGTCTAACAATATCTATAGGAGCATGAAGACTCAGTTACAACCTTTCTTTACCTGCTCAGTCACTGGACTTGAACAGGATAGAGATCTTATGGTCAGTTTTGGAAGAAAAGGTGAGATCCCGTTATCCTCCACCTATTTCTCTCCTGAAGTTAGAGCTGTTTCTGCATGAGGAATATTATATCGCTCTTAGTATGATACAAAACTTATATATATATATATATATATATATATATATATATATATTTCATGGAGGATTAATGCAACTTTAACTGCTATAGATGCTCTCACACTACATGTATGTTAGGTTCAAAACATTTCCTTTTCGTACGTGTTTTCTATTATTTGGGAACAACTCCTGTATAATCACTTTTTTGTTACATGTATATTTAATTCGATAAGGCGATTAATCACCAGAAACAGTACACGGGATTTTTTTTTTAATCCTAAAGATGGATGTAACATATTTATTGTTCACCATCGTTCTGGTAAACTATAGATATTCGGTATAAATATCGGTTACATAAATTTATCTGTTATTTATATCGATAAATCGGTTATCGGTTATTTATATCGATATTATCAAATATTTATATCGGTTATATAAATATTCAACAATAAATATCGGTTTTCTTTGTTACACAACAAAACCTCTCACGTGGGACTTTTGAAATAAGAAATTGAGCCCTAATGCCCTTCATGACATTTCCCTTTTAACAATATTAAGCAATGTGGGGAGAGAGAAATGATGCATTTATTACAGAATATACGATAACTTTTTCAAAAGACAACTCTCGTTAGCTTGCTTTTATTTCGATACATATTATTTTTTTTATCATCCATTTTATTGACGTGTTTAAATTTTCTCTAAAAGAAAAATATTGTGTTAGTTCGAAAATTTCATAAATAAAATACGATGCACACAAGTTTTAAAGATATGTATAAAAAATATTTACCTGCATAACAATCTAAAGGACTTATATTTTTCCAATCCATATTTTTCTACCACAAACAGCATGTTTTTCGTAATGCAAAGTTTGGGAAAATGATGAAACAAAAGATAATATTCGAAAATCTTTGAAAATGCTGGTAACTTTGTTTATTTGCCAATTTTAGCTAAAATTTTCTTTTATCAGTTTGGTAACATTTTTCCTAATGCTTTAAATATAAAAAAATAATGTTAAAAACTGCATGCAGCTATATTTTTACAAGCATTTTATTTCTGAATAAATTTTTCCCATGCCGTGATTTTATAAAAGATTAAATCTAAATAAAATTAAGTGACAAAATAAATACATTCTAATCCGCATAAAGAAATAATTTGTTCAAAAATGCCTTTATAAGTCAAGATGGGTGTTTTTTTAATACATGTTTCAGAATTTCCTCTTTTTGAAGTGTTATTTTATTGTTTCATATTTACCGCACAAGTGTGTTTGTTAATCTTTGAAAGTTTGTAAATATTATTTTATAACTTCCTTTCAAAGGAATTATTTCAGAATTTCCATTTATTTCAGAAATTCTATTCTAATCTATTCACCTCCACTTCCCCTCTAATATAGTTTTTGACGAATATAACAAATATTAAAATTTCCCCTTCCACCTATTTTCAAAAACATTTTGCTATTTATATCAAACTATATTACGATGGAATGATAACTTTTTTTTGAATTAACAAAAACGAAATGTATGATTTTTATAAAATAAAATAAAAATGTAACCGTAGTAAAATTTAATGAATATGTTTAACAATGAATGTGTAATAGCTATTTACTATTAAACAAAGTTAAATTAATTTAATTTGTCTTTTTTTTAATCTCATAGGTTACTTCAAGAGCAACTTTAATTGTGTTTCTGCCAATTTTAGCTAGGAATTGTTTTACTAACAATTTCGATCTCGTATTTACAAAGAAAAGAAAACTGCTTCACGGAAAAGAATCCTTAATGAAACATTTTCATTTTCTTAATATCCGCTCAACCGAAAGTAGCAGTGCAATTTATAATATATTAGGGTACTTACGTGTTAGACCGTCTTCGCCAACGGTTTAGAAACTCATTGGCGACGACTTTAAATTTGGCGATAAAGTTGAACGGTTTAATACGCAAGTACCTTTATTAGATATAGGTATTTTTCAGTTACCCGGGAGGCAGCGAAAAATCGCTAAATATTGTAGAATTCCACCAAATTTCTTACAGTGATTTTAATATGAAAAATCGCCAAATAAATGGAATTCCGCCAAATTTATTTGGCGATTTTTCGCTGCCATCCGGGTAACAGAAAAGTAGCTAGATATATTTCGCCATGTTTAAACATTGAAAATAAAGGGCGTATAACAAATTGGCGACTGCATCAAAGGATTACATATGGTTTTAACTAATTTCGCTTTAAAAGAATGTCTATGAAACAGTTTCATAGATTCATAACAAACTTCAGCACAGGATTTCATCGAAGCAATTTTGTAGATTTTTAAATATTTCTCTATCCTAAATTTCAACGTAACTGACTCATAGATTCTTACAAACCATTTCATCCTGAATTTCAATAAAAAGCATTTCAAAACAAAACCACCAACCAACTCACAACCACACGACTCGCTACTCCGTACAATATACGTTGCTACTTCCACAGTGGAGAACAGGACTCGGCACACAGCATTTCAGTTTAGCACTCTCTTGTGCTCCACAGCACACTGATACTTCGATGGAATATTCCACTGCTGTGTCGCTATCAACTCGACAGCTCGTTATTTGCACTCTGCTCCAACTCCGCTCCCAGCCCAATTCAATTAACCGTTCAATTCAATTCACCTCTACAGCTTGAGACTGCCGCCTTTTTATAGCTCCCAAGAGGCGGACCGAGAATCTTCTAGGTGCCTCTCGGTTTCAATTGGAAGGATCATGAAAATTCTCGAAGTTTCCAGCAATATCCATTTTGTCACCCAAGTCACCAAATTCGTTGCCAAGTTACAAAATGGTTTCCAAGTTTATTGCCAAGCTCAAAGATTAACTGTTCAGCACACCACAGAGCTGATCGTAAAGTGTCATTCCTACGATGATACAATTGCTGCTAAATTACAGATTTGTAACAATTTATTACTTATATTGCTTGTAAATTATCACGTTCAAATACATATTAATAGACATATAGATAGACAATTAAACATCTTAACTCAAAATTTTTTGCATATCCGTAATTCTAGCATTAGAATAATTTTTTCAAATATCGTCTCTTCATAGCGTTCAAATGCATAGAACAATAATAATAATTAAACAAAAAAAATCTTTTCAATGGAATTATTGTCAATAGCTGCAACCGCACAATTTGGGCTCAATGATCTTGTATTGAAATTTATACGTTTGGCTTGATGTATTTTTAAATTATTGAACCCATGTGCAGATTGATAAACTGATCAAATCTAAAGTTTTCGAAATTGGAACTATTTACAACAAGCATACAATTATTACTAAACTATTACAAACTTCTAAACTATTATATACTTTTATAATGAGTAAGTCTGAAGTGTACAATGGAAAATTTTCTCCAAAGTTGCAAAATTTCACGACACATTAAAATACCAGCCAATCGCTCTTCTGTAATCTTTAAAAGGGGGTATTAGACTTTGAAATAAAGGGAAAATGTGAATTTTGTTTTTATTGCCTTATAACTAAAATATATGTTTATATTGAAATAAGATAGCATTATGAAATGTGTTACTCAATAAAATAAATATTTGGAGAGTCAGAAGAAGAAAAAGTATATTTACATGATTTTTTTTCTAAAGGATATTCTGATTAGGTTTAAATATCTTTGAAACGTTCCAGATGTCTTGATTTTAGCAGGAATTAAATAAAATTGATAATAAAAGATTCGGTAAAATATAAAATGTATACCTTGTGCTCTTTTAATGTATCAAGTTTCTTTAGATAGTCAAAATTCAGTTTTTATTTCAGAAAAACATAAAAGCTTTTAAAAATTCAATGAGTGCTCTTAAAAAAAATATCATTTAATTGATATTTCAAAACTAATCAGTTTTTTTCCAAATAAATTTTCAAAGTAATATTTCCAAATAAATGTATAAATGCTCTAAATATTAGAAAAATTAAAAAAATTAAGTCCTTGGTATATTTCGAATTTTTTTAATTAAATATTTTCTAAGTTTTTAAAGAAATATATTTCATTTTAAAGAGGTTTTTTTAAAGTCATTTAATGTATTTATATTTTAATACAAATGCAAGAAAATTTCATTGCCAAATGAATAATTCGAAAAGGTCTAATAAAGCCTATTGTTCTCTTAATTGAGTTATCACATTTGGCGAGTTATCGCCAAATGAAATCTCAAATTTGATGGCGCTACTGCACAATTTCTTTTAGCCGTGTAAAACATTTCCATTGTTTAATAAAAAAGATTCCCAAACTTTACATATTTATAAAATTGGCTGTTCCCTGTATCTTTTAATATAACATTAGAAAATAAGAAGATGTTTAAAGAAAATAAGAAGGATTTAAATAATAATAATAATAATTCTCTATAACTTCCAAAAAATAGATTCAAATAACAATAATAGTCCTCTAATACTTGAGATACTTTCAGGCAAGCATTAATCATTCATGGTTAACTGAACAAAATATTTCATAAGAATAGTTTTGGTTGATGTTTTGGATGTTTACGTCTTGAAAACGACGCAATGTAATAAATTTATTCCGCTAAAGACATTTTATTGACTAGATATGATATTTTTGACAAGCAATTTATCAACTGAACAAGGGGAGAGTCGTTTTGAGATCTACATTTTGTCAACAGATATATTTTCATTATTATATGATTCTAACCTATCGTTAAAGAAAGAGTTAGTATTTTGAACTTGTGTTATCGATGAAGTTAATGATGTTACAAATCTTGATGCCTTATGTAACTCATTCCTGTTTTTTCTCCAATTCCTCGAATTGTAAATTCTTTTATTGAATTTTAGCGAATAAGTTTAAATGTATAATTAACTCTTTAAAAACTATTGGAACAGTTTTTTTTAATTTAATATCTTAAAATAAGTTCAAAATTTAGTTACTGTTTGAATTAACTTTTACTTAACTTGAATAGTTAAATGTGTCTGTACGTTGAATGTTAAAAATGTCTGTAAAGTTAGTTTTTTACTTTCTGGTAAGCTACAAATGTGAAATACTGTATACATGTACTCGGACATGATTCTATTTCTGTACCTTAACAACTCATTTATCCCTCATGAAATTAATATAAATATATTTTGTTTCATGAAAGTGGCGCCACCTGGTAACAACCTTGAATAATAATCGATTTCACGACTTAAAGGTATTTATTAAAATCAATAAAAATTAAAGATTGTAAAGTGAAATTTTTTTTGTAAGAATTCTTTTTTTTGTATTATCGGATTAAAAATGTGTTTTTAAAAATTTTGTGTACCCAATTAGGATATCAGTATATTACGCTTTGCTTATTACATATTTCTGAATCCAATGTGATTTAATTTCTTTAGAGTATTATCTACAACATCAAGCATTTTCCGCAAGCTTCTGATATCCGCATAACCGATATGCAATTTATATTTCTGTTATTTTTCTATTATTTTTCTATTATTTAGACTTGATCCTGTTATTCCTAAAATCATTCGTGTCCAAGAACTTTTAAATAGTGGGACACGTACACTTCTTTTTCAAAGATAAGAAAAATTCCCTACCTCCACCAAATAGTGCAATGACAGCTTACGTATTTAAGAGATTGAACAATAAAAGAGAAGACTGTGTGGCTGAAAGTTGTTAAGAGGATGCATTTTCAGATAGTAGTACCGTTTGCCAAGGGATTCTAAAACCCTCTGAGCGTTGGCGCATGCGTTAGGAGGAGTTTTATTCATCAAAATGAGGGTGACATGGGATGAAAGGGGGAGATGTTTATACAATATTTAACTACAAAGTAAACTCAGCTTACTCGCTATTGAATTAAACTAAAATAATAATGTCAGAAACAGCACGATGCTCAAATACATGGTGAAAAATATTAAATGAAAATATATCGAACGAAAATCCAGGGCAATGAATGATAAAGAATTCCAGAAATATGCTAATACTTCCTCGTTTCACCCCTTAGTTAGATAGAATCGACGAAAAAAGGAATAAGAGGAATAAGATATAGATAAGAGCATACATTATATATTTCAGATATGTCCTGAATTATTTGTTTGCAATATTCAAATCAAGAATTATCTTATATGAATTTATCTTTTTCTTTTTTATTGAAGCATTTCTTGACGATTATCAATATTAATAATTCAGATAAACACTTATGTGTCGGTGAGTTTGTATTTTTGTGAATGTCGATTCACTACAGGCCAAAATTTCCCAATCACCACTAAAGCTGGAAGATAAAAATGTGCAAACTGAAATGATTTTTTAAAAAATAATTAATTAACAAAAAATTAAATCGTAATTTAGTATTCGATGGCTTCTAAAAATATTATTAAACAAAAAATAAGTTCTACAACATTTAAAAATCTAAAGAAATGTCTTTTTAAGCATGTAAATCGGTGCGACAGGAGAGAGCATCACCCACTTTTCGCCAAGGATACTTAGCGCCAAATATGGCAACCCAATGTTGTCGTTGGAGGATATCTTCCTCCTGGAGATAAGACGCAAGAGCGCGGGGAGTTGGCGATTTTGAAAAGTGCGCCAAGGGGGTGATGTTCTCTACGGATCAACCTATAAATCAAATAGCTGTGCTTATTTTTACTAAAGTTTCTCTTTTTTGTGACATTATTTTGTCTAATTTCCACCAAAAGAAACGTTGTTGCTCTGACGTTCATTCATTTTTCATTGCTTTTTTCAAATATTTAATAGTTTAATTTTCTTCTATTGTCTAAAATTGAAGAAGAAAGATCCGTTTAATATCTGTGTAGAATGCGAATGAAAAAAAAAAGTTACAATAATATAAAATTTTAGAGATAGATTATCCACAATTTTAAGCCTTTAACGGAAAATGATATCCTGGGATTGATTGCCTTTAAAAATTTACATATACACAATGAGCAGAACACATGTCAGGCAGTTAAAATGGCATGTTTTATTATGCGATATTCTGACAGGATTAAAGACATGAAATTATATCTAAACGTTATAGCTGAAATTAAACATAAATAATATCCCAGGTGAGTGAGATGGTCGCCAAAGTCAACTAGTGCCATTTAATAGTAACAAAGAAAAATTTCTGTTCCAATAATTTTAATCAGTCATTAACTATCATATCATTAATTCCATTTTATCACTTAATCATCTTTTAACAAGGATGAACTTTATACTATATAAGACTATTCTTTATTCCTTACCAACGTCCTGGCATGAGGATAGTGAGTCGTCCCTGTGATTCCGGGTTTGAATCCCGGTAAGAGCATGGATGTCCTTTTTCCGTGTTCTATCCGTGAAATGTGTGAATATGCCCCCTTGTAAAAAGGGGCTGGGCAAGCGAATGGGATGAGTGTGTAGCTAAGTAGTGCTCTTGGCCCTAGTTGACTCTACTTCAAATAAGAGACGCTCATTCGGCTTAAATCCCCTGATGCATCAGCGAGCTTGTCCATGGCAAGTGCGATTAGAAACCATAAAAACAAATGTTCCGCTTTCTTAGAAATAGCATAGTGGTTATTCAATAAAATACAATAAAAATAGTTTAGCATTCCATTTTTATAACTAACTGAAAATCGAATATCATCTAATTTACATTACGAGCTGTATTTTATAAAAAAAATTATACAAGATTCGAAGTAAATATTTAAATATTATCTTGGTTATAATTACCAAACAAACTTGAGTATCTAAATCCTATCCGAATAATGCTGTGTCCTTTATTTTATGAATCACACCTTTAATACCTTCGGGTTTTTTTTTTCAAATTTTTATCTAATTAAATTCAAGCTTTCAGAAAGATAGAAAAGGAAATTTTTCAAAGTTCTTGTTTGTTATTATTTATAAAAGTTACACCAGTTTAAATACTCTCAAATAAAATTTCATTGCAGTTTAGGATATTCAGAAAACTAGACTTGATTTCATAATGTATTATGAAAATTCTGTCCAAATAATGTTTTGACCTTTATTTTATTAATCGCACTTGCAATACTTTTATGTTTTTTTACGCATTTATCTAATTAAATTTCACATAAACAAATCCAAAGCTTTCAGAGTTATAGGAAACGAAGAGAATATTCAAAGCTCTTGTTTGTCATTAATTACAATACGTCAGTTTATATCCACTCAAATGTGATTTTAATGTATTTTAAGTTACTGATAAAACAACTAATGTATTCTCGAAACATTCTGGATAACAACAAAGCACTTTCCCGAAAGCATCCGAATAAAAAAAAATTATTTCAACTAAAGACATATATTAAATTCAAATGCATCAAACCACATGTGCCAAATAGTGCCCATCTACTGATTATCAAAACGTGTTCTCTTTGAAATTATAGATTTTAGAGTATTCAAAAGCATTCACTTATAATAACATTTGAATGTTAAGTAAAAACTTTTCCCCTCATATGAATTTTAAGCAGTCTTTAAGTGATGTTTATTTAAATATATTTAATTCTTGTGAAATAATGTTTCTTCAGTTTGTGTAGAGTTCGAATTTAATTATAGAATGAAATCCTAAAAATCCAGTTTTTGGAAGGGAATGTTTATTTTCAAAGTAGCAGTACCCGCACGATTCTGCACTTGGGCTTAGCATTTAAGAATTAAAATCAGTTTTAAACTTAAACCTAGCCACCACCCGATGTGACACGGGCAAGTTACGCAATATTAAACAAACATAAACATATATTTAGATATTATGAAAAATAGCTACAAAACAGTTTTTATAGCACATATTTAAAAATATTTAAACTGCTTCAAAGATAAAAATATGATATGCCGGTAGGAATACAGGCTATCATTTCGCTCTTTAGGAGATTTAATCTGCCTTCGCAATTCAGCAAAGTTCTTGTTTGTCATTAATTCCTTTGCTAAGTGTGAATATTATTTTTCTGATATTCCCTTACCGACAGTATCTTTCCTCTTAAGGTCAAAGTTGAATTTCTTATTTTTTTAGAGGAGGGGAGCATAATGAGTTTTAAGTCACTGTTTAAAATCAGACGTAAACAAATAAATGTTTCGCATACGCATCCCACAGCTCTTGCTATTTGCACATGCGCAGTTTGAGTTTCCGTGTATTCACGCAGTTAAAATCATAATTATAAAACTCTTTTAATTTTTTTATTTTGATATGATTTTAATGTTCTAAAGCGTTTCCCAATAAATGCTCTATAAAATAAATATGGTATAAATATCTCTAATATTCGTTGACTATTTCTCGAGTTTTTATGGTTCAAACATACAGACGCTTCCGGGAAACTTCTTTTTATACTATGTATAGATGATAATTGAGGGTGGGGGCTCAAAATTTTCTCGCATATTCTTTAATTCGTTCAATAGACGCTTAATATTATTTAATAAACACATTTTTTATGGTATGGTGTAGAGAGGGGGTGCCAGCACAGGTGTCGTCCTCGTTATCATCTTCTTATAATTATTTTGCACAGCCAACCACCTCGCCACTACTGGCATTTTATCCTGACTGCCTTTCAAAATTCTGCGGCCAGTCCCAAAATAGCCCTAGTGTTGCTTTACAACGGAACGTTGATATAACTAAACTTTTTCTGAAAAACTCCTACTAAAAAATCGATTAAAATCTTCAAATTAGACATAAACCCTTAAACCAATCATCAATCGTCTAGCTGAAAACAATTTTGAATAATCTTTGTCACAGTCAGACAGACGGATTTCTTCTACAAATGTTTTTCTATCTCAGGAAGGTCTAGAACACGGTAGCACTCTTATCAATTAAATATTGTAATTGATGAAAAGCTGTTAATTATGCTAAAGAATAGATAATATTTAAAATAAAAGGTAATAAAAAATAATTGTTTTACAATTTTTTTTAAAGAATTTAACTACTACTTTATAAATTTCCTTATTTGTGAATGAATTGATGTTCTTATACTCGATGTCCTACATTTAGATTACGATTACCCAAAAGAGAGTTGTATCGACCTTGAACGGAATCACTTTGCATCCAGTCCCCTGAAATCATTTAACATCTTCACTTATTCCATTTTACTGTTTAGAAAATTTATCGGCCTGCAAGTATCCACTGTAACTCTAACTCTCCCGAACATGGGGTCTTTCAGCTGAATCATCTCCCTCATGTACCCTTATGTTTAACTGAGTCCATCTTTGATGCTTAGGCATAAAACAACCCCCCTCTTTCCTTAAAACCTATTCCTGTATGCCAAAGATACCAGCCTTCATTTTTATCACCTTATCATTTTTTCGGATTCCATATTCCTCGGCCGTGTTATGAAAGAGCCCCCGCGCATATATTTATATACGGACGAGCATTGCGCTCTGCTTTACCGAGAAAGAGCATAATATATGTGAATTCAAAGTCCGTATAACGCGGGATTTGGTTCCCTCCGAGAAGGATGGAGAAAAGAGCTTTTTATTTATCTTTTGTTATTGTTACTTCTAAATAGGATGATTTGTTTGCTAGTTTACGTATCGAGAAGAGAAAGTGGTGAGATCTGACTGGCCGGAAGAAAGTCTGGGTTGACGGAATTCAGGGCTACTGACATTGTTGGCCACTTTCTAGAAATTCAAATGAAGTCCATGAATGCTGATGTTACGCGCGTGTTTATCAAGAGAGTCCGTGAATGAATCATGCTCGCGTTACCACCACATTCTTCAAATGTGGTTTACTGTTTCATTCGCACATTATAAATTAATTGTCTTACAGTTATTCATGCTCAGGCCCCTTTCATTTTTGAAATGTGCTATACTGATCCATTTCACCTTTTTACACCGTGAGTGACATTCTGATGTTGCATGTGACCACATATGCTGATGTTACACATATACACTGAAGTGACAAAAGTCATGGGATGACTGTTAATATCGTGTCGGTCCTCCTTCAGCCCGGCGAAGTGCAACAACTCGACGTGTCATGGAGTCCACAAGTCGTTGGAAGTCCTCTGCAGGAATATTGAGCCATGCTATCTGTATAGACGTCCATAATTGTGAAAGTGTGGATGGTGCAGGAATTTGGGCACGAACGGACCTTTCGATGATGTCCCATAAATGCTCGAGGGGATTCATATCGGGCGATCTAGGTGGCCAGATGATGCGCTGGAATTGTCCGGAATGTTCTTCAAATCAATCGCGAAAAGTTCTGACCCGGTGACATGGCGCATTGTCATCCATAAAAACCCCATCGTTGTGTGGGTACGTGAAGTCCATGAATGGCTGCAAGTGATCTGTAAGCAGCTGAACATAACCATTTCCAGTCAATGATCGGTTCAGTTGCACCAGAGGACCGAGTCCATGCCATGTAGAAACAGCCCACACTATTATGCAGCCACCACCAGCTCGAACAGTCCCTTGCTGACCGTTTGGGTCCATGGCTTCGTGGGGTCTGCGCCACACTCGAACTCTACCATCAGCTCGTACCAACTGAAATTGTGACTCATCTGACCACGCCACGGTTTTCCACTGGTCTAGGGACCAGTCGATATGCTCACGATTACAGGAGAGTCGCTGCAGGCGATGTCGGGCTGTCAGTAAAGGCACTCGAGTCGGTCTTCTGCTGTCATATCCCAAGGAAGACAAATTTCGCCGCACAGTCCTATAGGACACGTCCCTCGTACGCCCCATATTGATTCCTGCAGTTATTTGACAAAGTGTTGCGTGTCTATTAACATTGACCATTCTACACAGACGTCGGCGGTCTCGGTCGTTAAGTGCAGGTGGTCGCCCACTGCGCTGTCCATGATGGGATGGGATGCCTGAAATTTCATACTCTCGGCACACTCTTGATACTGTGGATATCGGAATGTTGAATTCACTAACGATATCCACAACGGAATGACCCATGCGTCTAGCTCCAACTTAATTTGTAATGTAAGAGGCACTTAATTTGTAATGTAAGATTAAAACAGTATAATACACTTGATAAATGTGGTGGTAAATTAAGTATTGATAAATATATGTGTGACATCAGCATATGTGGTCACATGCAACACCTACATGACATTCAAGGTGGAAAACCGTGAAATGAATTAGTCCATTAATCAGGGAAGCATATTTCTTTAATGAATGTGACATGAGCATGAATACTGTGAGACACATAATTAATTTGTGATCTGAGATTGAAATAGCAAAACGCACTTGATGAATTTGGAACTAAAGTGAGCATGAAATAGTGAGACTATCTTTATAAATATACGTAGCATCATCATACGTGGTGATGTCACTTATTGAGTAAAGCTGTGAAACGAATGAGTGTGTTGTGTGAACTTGGATTAATGAAGCACATTTGATAAACGATTCTGACATGAGCATGAATCACTGTAATGCACTTAATTCGTAATGTATGGTTAAAACAGTAAAACACACTTGAAGAATGTGGTGGTAAATTGAGTATTGATGAGTACATGTGTAACATCGGCATACAAAGTCACATGCAACATCAGCACGTCACTCACTGTGAAAAACCGTGAAATGAATAAGTCAATTAATGTGAAGCATTTTCTTAAGTGAATGTGGCATGAGCATGGATCACTGTGTGGCACCTAATTCATTTGTAATGTGAGATTGAAACAGCAAAACGCACTTGATGAATGTAGTTGTAAAGTGAGCATGAAATATTGAGACTATCTTAATAAATACGTGTAACATCAGCATACGTACCACTCAAGGTGTAAAACCATGAAATGAATGAGTGCGTTACTTGAGCTTCAATCAGTGAAGCACATTTCATAGATGTATGTGACATGAGCATGAATCACTGTGAAGCACTTAATTAAGTCGTAACATGAGATTGAAACAATAAATTCTCTTTAATGAGTGTATTGGCAACGTGAGCACTGATAGATACATGTGTAACATACGCATACGTGGTTACATATAACATCAGCACAGGTGGTGACATATAACTGCTTAGGCGATGACATAAAACAGCATAGGCGGTGACATATAACATCAGCATGCTATTCCCGGAGTAAAACCATGAAATGAAGGAGCGCGTTAAGGGAGCTTCAATCAGTGAAGAACATTTCATAGATGAATGTGACATGGGCATGAATCACTGAGAGGCAATCACCTGAGTCATGACTCAGGCTCATGTCACATTCATTCATGAAATGCGCTTCATAATCAACACACTCATTCATTTCACAGCTTTACACCGTGAATGGCATCGCCAAGCATGCAGATGTTACACGTATTTATTAAGATAGTCTCAATATTTCATGCTCACTTTACAACTACTTTCATCAAGTGCGTTTTGCTGTTTCAATCTCACATTACAAATGAATTAGGTGCCACACAGTGATCCATGCTCATGTCACATTCATTAAAGAAATATGCTTCACTGATTAATGGACTCATTCATTACACAGTTTTAACCTGCTGATGTTGCATGTGACTACGTATGCCAATATTACACATGTATTTATCAATGCTCAATTTAACACCACATTCATCAAATGTTCTTTACTGTTTTAATCACACATTACACATTAAGTGCCACTCGGTGGTTCATGTTTATATCGCATTCATTTATGAAATATGCTTTACTGATCCAAGCTTCACTAACGCACTCATTCATTTCACGGCTTTACCTCGTGACAGGCATGCTTATGTTATATGCCACCATTGATGCTGATGTTACACATGTATCGACCAATGCTCACTTTACCAACACATTTATCAAGTGGACTTTATTGTTTCAATCCCATGTTACGAATTAATTGTCACACGGTGATTCATGCTCATGTCCCATTCATTGACGAATTCCAAGATATATGCCACCCCCCTAAAAAATTCTCCAAGAAGCGGAAAGACTTTTTTTGGAGGAATGGGACAGAACACCCTAACCTGAATGACTCGATACCCAAAGGCGTTCAACGTTGCTGACCCCTCAACTATAAACGATTTTCTTTTAAGGAAACAACCTTTTTTTTCATATACACAAATTGTTTTTCCCTCATTTACACAAATTGTGTGTGTGTGTGTGTTTACCTAAATGCTCATTAAAACATATTTTTTCTGTCAAACAAATGTCCTTTTTATCTCATATTGCCTACTACGTCTATCTATAATGTATTATTCATTCAAAAATTCCTCGGGTGCAAGATCAATATCCTTTAATTGTTTTGAGCCTTTAATTGATTTGGGAAATTTTTTATTAATTTTTTTTATTTTACTTTATAAAGCTTCAAATATGTTTTATAGCCGTATTTCTATTTGAGATTATTTTGTCAAGCATTTTATTTCCCAAATAATTTCGTCAACAACAGAATTGCATATGAATCGATTTTCAACGGCAAAGAAAGTTTCCAAGAGAGCTGTTAAATGTTAAATATTATATAACACGTAAAAAGCGAACTGATATTTAATAATAAAATAAGGAAATTATTTTCAAATACTATATTTAACAAAGAAAT
This sequence comes from Argiope argentata, assembly GCA_026289955.1. Lineage (NCBI taxonomy): Eukaryota > Metazoa > Arthropoda > Arachnida > Araneae > Araneidae > Argiope > Argiope argentata. The sequence goes on from JAOUZG010044463.1 coordinate 2,496,429, forward strand.
GATATATTACTATAAATCGCAATTGCTTAGACAAAGTAAAAACAGTAAAGCTTCATTCATAAGATACCACACAAAACTGCCAATATGATACAAATGCCCTCATGGTTAAATAATGACACATTTTATACAAAGTACTACATAACTTCGAACTTAGAGAGAACTCAACTTTTGAATACAAAAGAAAGAAAAAAAAAAGATTTTAAAAGCTCTTTAGGAACTCACGTACGTGCTAACAGCTGCAGTATTTATTGTTTGCAGAATCCTAGTTTTTAAATGGCTGCTCTGAACGCCGTACTTGACAAAAGTTGGAAGTTTTTTACTTGCCATATACGTCACGGAAAGAGACCGGGGGTGGGGGGAGAGGAGGAGTGCGGAGAAGGAAAAAGTAGGGGAGGGTGAAGAAGAGGTGCCATAAACATGAAAGTTGGAAAGAAAGAGTAAAAACAGTCCCCCCCCCTCTCCAACTTATAGCAAGGAATATCTATTGATCTCAGCCTAGAAGACGAAAGTGGCTGTGTTGGATGTTCAGGTTTTACTGTGCTTTCCCTATCTCACGCCTCTGAATGGGAATGCATCTTTGTGGTGAAAAAAAAGGGGGGAGTTTGTATTAAGTCACGTTTTTATTCGAATTCTTTATTCGTTTGGTTTTCCTCCTCTACTGGCGGGATGGGGCTTTGCAACTGGCTGGGAGCTGGAACTAGAGCCGACAGTTCCGGAGAAATGGAATTTGAATATACTGTGGGAAATATATATATAATATATTTGTTGTTGTTGTTGTTGCTGTTGCTGAAGTGGATACGCAAAATAAAGAACTCCTAAGAAGTTTCTTTGGGTGTATTAAAGGGGGTTTTGTTTCTCTCGGTTCTATGTTCATATTCTTCCCTTTTGTTGCTTTTTTAGAGGCTGCTTAATCTAGTTTTTACCTGTATGGAAACATGCACTTGCTATTTCCGTAAAGCATTTGAGAATATAAATTATTATAAAACTCAGACTTGAAGTTTGAGATTATCTACTTAAAGGCATAAGAATTTTAAGTATACTTTAGAATCTAAGCACATATTATACACTAGAAGTTATGTAAAGTTTTCTCTTTTAATGTGACTAAAGGAAATTTTGGTATATTATTAGCTAGCTAGCTAGCTTTGGTAACAAACCGTTTTGCTAAGGGTATTGATTGTATTTAATTTATACCCAGTATGATGAGCATGATTCCTGAAACAAAGACTTTTTGAGTATTAACTAGTGACAGACAATGACGAGTCTGGTAAGGATTACTGAATCTTTAGTTTTGTAGGAGGTTAGCGGATAGAGCTAGGCCCGAACTCCCAATCTTATGGTTAGTAGCCGAGCATCATACCGATCAAGCAAGAAGGACCCTTCAGCTTGAAGGATATTAATTGGCTTATATAGAAATCACCACAGAGTATCCCCCCAATGAGTTGGCGAACGATACTTATGTGAAGTGTTGTTGGTGATGTTAACAGCTTGTCGTATTTTAATGCGCTTCTAGGTCTTTGAGTCGCCGATAGAGGGCGCCTCGACAGTTGAACGAACGGGTTATCATTGTAAGTGGATTTGCGGATTGCGCTAGGCCCGAATCTTATGGTTAGTAGCCGAGTATCATACCGATCAAGCAAAAGGGACCCTTCGGCTTGAAGGATATTAATTGGCTTATATAGCAATCACCACAGTTTTAAATCTGCAATTCAGTGAAAGTATTAAGTAATTTAGAATACAAAAACCACTCTGAAACATTTCAATATTCAAAATGTAGCTTTCATAATTGATGGAATAAAAATAAAAATAAATATCCAAATACATATGTCCTGTAATCAGGAAGTTAAGTAAATTTTTAAGTCAAAAGGTTAAAATCATGTTATTTTAAAAGCTTTATATATGTGTTTTTTATTACTTGTTAACCGAATCGAGTTCCGAAGCATTATAATGTCATTAAAAACTAATATATTGGGATAACCTATTAGAAATAGCACCCTGTCTTTTGTAGTAACGCAACTTAATTTCCCAGTTCCTCTTATAAAACCTAAGAAGATAATTTATTTCAATTTATAAGATGATATGTGTTAGATATCCATTTATGAATATCCTAAAATAAATCAAATCTTATGGATTATCCTTCCGACATGCTTTTATTGGATTATTGCATTATAAGGCATCTAGATAACTACTATCTTGAAAGAAGTAACGTGTTGGAATTTTAGGAACAATGTCAGTTATCCCCCGTTTCAAATACTAGAACAAAATATATATTAAACGCAAGAGAGCGCACACACACAAAAACAAATTGAAATTTCAGTCAGTTAACAGTTAATGAAGTCTGTTCAATCAGTTGAATGAAGCTGCAGTGAGTCCGCTGATGAGATTTATAACGTTTCCTGAAGTTCCAATGGAAAGAAGAGACACAATAAGTAAGAGCGATTTAATGTGGTAAAAAAAATTAGTAGTCGTTGAAATGCTTCAACGCCAACTACTGTTATATTCTTAACTTTATGTCTAATAGGTATATCTATCTGTTGCCACAATCCGGTTGGCGAAACAAATTAGTAAAAATTATAAATAAAATTTAGTCCATCATTCGAAGGAAGGAATAATCAATCAGAAAGTAACAATGTTTTTACCAAATTGCTTGCACTAACTTACAGAATGTAATTTTCAATAACCTGCAATAAAATGTATAAATATATCTGACTGTTGCCACTATCTGGTTGATAAAAAATATTAATAAAAATTTATCGTAAATATAATTCAGTACGCCGTTCAAAGGAAGGAATAATTAATCGGAAAGTAATAAATTTTTTGACAAAATTACTTGGGATAATTCACGTTATTTAATTTTCAATAATCTGCAAGAAAATGCACAAATTTGAATATATCGATTGCATCTCAAAATTAGATCCACTTTTACAACTAAGAACTACTGGATTTATTTCCCAGTATTATGTATTTGATTACACCACTTTACTCCCCACCACTCGCCCCGAAAGGAAGTGACGGTCGCAGTGAATGATCGGGTAGCAATGATTCACCCCAGTATCGGGGTACACCCGGAAAACAAGTACACGTGTTTGAATCCTCCCGATGTGGTCCCGGAGCGGGATTACATCCGGACGTAATGCTAATGCAGAGAAAAAAAATATAGTACACTGACGTGAAGGAAAGAAAACAATACGGGGACAAAACAATTCTTGAGCTTTCAAGAAGAGATCATCTAAAATATCCACCGTGTGTTTTTAAAAAAGAATTTTAATCTAAAATAGTTATCATGTTTATTATAAAAGAGTGGTCACCTAAAAAAATTATCTGTTTTTTGATGTGTGTTTTAAAAGAGAGGTAATCTAAAACAGCTATTGTATATTTTTTTTAAAAAAAGAGGGGTAATTAAAATAGTTATCGTGTTTTTTTAATAAAGTGGAATAGTCTAAATTAATTATCATGTTTTTTAATAAAAGAGAGGTAATCTAAAACAGCTATCCATGTTTTTTTTTAAAGAGGCAATCTAAAACAGCTATCGTATATTTTTTTTTAAAAAAGAGAGGTAGTCTAAAACAGCTATCCGTGGTTTTTTTTTAAGAGCGGTCATTTAAAATAATTATTGTGTTTTTTTAATAAAGTGGGATAGTCTAAATTAGTTACCCTATTATTTTATAAAAGGTAATCAAAAATAATTATTGTGCTTTTTAATAAGAGAGAGGTAATCAAAAATAATTAGTGTTTTTTTAATAAAAGAGAGGTAATCAAAAATAATTAGTGTTTTTTAATAAAAGAGAGGTAATTAAAAATAATTATTTTATTTTTTTTTAAAAGAGAGATAATCTAAAATAGATATCGTGTGTTTTGAAAAGAATACTCATTTTTGAAATTATAGATTTTGTTTATATTAATTTTAATTTGAAGGATTATTTCAACGAGCAATTCTTTGTGCCTCTAATTTTTTCCCTGAAACTAAAAATATATGTCTGTTTGTACTGAATGATGCATAAGCTTAAATGGATAATCTAAAACAATTATCTGTGATTTTTTTTTAAAAAGAGAAGTAATCTAAAACAGCTATCCGTGTTTGTTTGTTTTAAACAGAGGGGTAATCTAAAACAGCTATCGTGTGTATTTTAATGAAGTGGGATAGTCTAAATTAGTTACCCTATTTTTTAATAAAAAAGAGGTAATCAAAATAATTAGTGTTTTTTAATAAAAAAAGGTAATCAAAAATAATTACTGTGTTTTTTTTTAAAAAAAGAGAGATAATCTAAAATGGATAATGTGTGTTTTGAAAAGAATACTCATTTCTGAAATGATACCTTAAATTTTGTTCATATTAATTTTAATTTAAAGGATTATTTCAAAAATCACTTCTTTGAGCTTCTGATTTTTTCCCCTGAAATTAAGAATAGATGTCAGTTTGCACCGAGCTATGCATAAGCTTAAAAGATGCATGAAAGTATGTGATATCTGTATGCAAAATTAAGAGTTGGAGAGGATGGCTTCAAAACAGTGATAATTTTACTTAAAAATAAGTAAATTTTAAATGATTTTTCTAAAGTTTAGCTGCAAAAACTGATTATGAAATGCACAATACAATTTTTCTTGTACAATTAAAGCAAGAATGTTCAAGAATGTTCTCAGATTCACACCGACGCATAACGTAGTTTAGTTTTATTAATCTCCCCTTCTAAAGCATAAATACGGCCATTTTGGGACAGACCTCGTAATTTTGAACCGGGTTCAGATGACGAGGGTGATATCTGAGCTGACACCCCTCTTTTAATACTTCCACTCGACCTCGGTTGGGGTACACAAGATATATTTTGGAATTATTGAAAAATATTTACATTTTATCCATCTATCAGAAAAAAATGACAAATAAAAGAATTTCATAATCGGAATCGTTATTAATAAACGCAACTGTGCCTAGGTGTCTATTGGGTCTCAGGTTTGATACACACATTTTATTCTCTACATCCCCTACAATGATTTCCTTCCTAGCACAGTTATTGTTAAAAAAATGTGGCTAAATATAATTCATTTGCCTGTAATGACTTAATTCAAAACAGATCTAAACTAGGTTTGTACTTGAAAAACATTTTTTTTCTTGAACTCTCTAAATATTTAGAAAGCGAGCCAAGATTATGAAAGTGCAAAATACAAGAGATAAAAGTTTTAAGATTATTTAAAAAGAAATCAAAAATCAAATTATTGATACGTAACGATAAAGAACTTACTGTACTACATCTTATCATAATTATAGATTTTTTTCCAATCCTTATTTTCATAAGCATAGAATATAATTTTGAATACTTACATCTGTACCCATAGATGCGAAGGGTAATGTAGCATTGGATTCGAGAATGTGAAACCGGTAGTATAGGATTCAAGTCAATTAAGACGGAAAAACCTCTTTCTTCAAGTCTAAGAATTCGATAACTCGAAACTAACTCTAAAATGTCCATTACCATTTCGATAGCATTTCGTATATTCATTAGAAATATTTCTTTCATTTTTCTAAAAATAGGCCACACAAAACTCAAAAATTTGTTTCCTAGTTCGAAGATGGTTCTCTTCGATATCAACACTCTGACAGTTCGTATATGCAAGTCTGCTGAACATCTGGAAACAATATAATATTTTATAATGAACGCTTTTCAAAACTTTCTTCTATTCATTTGTCGTTGAATCCAACTTTTTTCGTAGTTGCGATAATATTTAACCCCACAGTTAAGATTGAAGTTAAGTAACAGAAGTTAAGAAAGTTCAATTTGTTTCAGTATCCTGAGTCAACCGCTTTTCGACGATCCTATTTCACCAAGGGGGAGACATGGAGGGATGGGCGCATTTCCGGAATTCACTTTATTCTTAAATCTCATCTTTACATCATTCCTCACCACCCTATTTTGTTAAATTGAACTCATCCTAATACTTGCGTAAAAGGGCCAATGGTTCTAAAATCCGTTGGCAAACGATAAACATAAAAGTCGAAAAGTCGACTAACAATAAACAATCAAATATGACAGTGATGATAATGATGTCATGTCGGCATTACCACAGAAAGGGGGTGCGGTAGGTTCTGAGGGTAAAGACCCCTGAGCACCCGAGGGCAGAAGTCTGACTCCTAGCTCATATGAAGATGGCATTAACACACTCGCTTGCACAACCCCTTTTCACGGAGAGGCGGTCCTTCACACAATTCGCATATAGAACACCGGACGAAGAACAACCAAGCCCGACTCGAACCCAAGAGGCCCAGATCACGGGAAAGACGCAAACAAAACATTAAACAGTCGAAATTAGAATTTCGTTTGTTTACATTTTGAAAGAGGAATCACGTAATCACACTTGCAGTTTGCTGACAGTTATAACGAAATAACACGTTTTCAAGAAGCTGCATGAAAAAATATTTCTACAGATCTTTGTTAGTTTCACAATCCTATGAATTTTACTGATGTTGTTCTCGTCTTCCACTCTACAACGGAAAGAGAGGTTCTGTAACTTTTGAAGGTATCGACCCCTGAGGACCCAGTCTGACTTCTGGCTCACACACGTCACAAACCTTTTTATGTGGCGGACTTCCTTAATTCATACGCGGGTCTTAATTTAGATCTGGAACAGAGAACGATCACCTCTGATCCAGAGCCTCCAGTGGTATTACTCTCGAAATGGAGAAATTTTGTAACCACGACAGATTTTAAGTGTACCATCCACCCTATACAAGAAGAGTCTTCTGCTAGCGGGTCCGAACTCGTAGTCCAATGGAGGCGAATCCAACGTCCTACCAGTGAGGCTATCTTGGCCCATGAATTTTATTTTGCATCTAAATTTGACGATGGTGATTATGATGAATTAGTTTGTAATTCTTGTTCGCCCTGTACAGCGTTACCTGAAATTAATCTTAATTTCAATTTAAAAAATGAATGTAAAAAATTTTTTAATTAATAATTATCATGGACTAAAATTAAAATGACTATTGAAAAATGTTATTTTTCAAATTTTGAAAAAGTTTGAAAGCGTATGAAAACATTTAAAGAAAACTGTCCATTTTGCAATAAATATATATTCTTGTTGTTATTAGATGCTATTGTAGTTGATAATCAAGATTTCCTTTAATTTAACAAACTGCGAGCTTTGAATTTCGGTAACGATTGAAACCTGTGTATTTTGGAGTTACTTGAATATTATTTAGTTCTCAAACTAGAAATTAGCGCATCTAATTTGCAACTGGATGAATCTTATAATATTGAATCTTAATGCTAATTAAATGTGAGGATTCGGAGAAGTATTTTGAATCATTCCATTCATTTTTGATTGTCTAAGAATAATTATTTTTAAATGTTGAATCATATCTCCAGGTAAATCCAAAGATACCGTGATGCATTTCAAACCTAAAACTTAACAAATTTCTTTTCGAATACTTTTGTCATCAAGACAAATTCTTTGGATTAGCTGAATATCTATGCATAGTATAAAATGAAGTCTCCTGAAAGCGTATATATGTTTTAATACTCGAGAAATAGTTAACGGATATTGGAGATATTTATATTATTTTGTAGAGCATATATTTAGAAAGGTTTTAGTGCATTAAAATCATATCAAAATAAAAAAGGGGAGTTTTATAGTTGTTATTTTAACTTATATAATTGTTATTAAACCCCAAACTGCTTATGAGCAAATAGCAAGAGTTGTGGTATCCATAAGCGATACATATTTTTTTAAAGTCTGATTTCAAACAGTGATTCAAATCTCATTCTGCCGAAAAAAAAATAAAATCCAACCTCGAAATGATCACCTGTGTTTTGTCTACGGTCATATTGTATTTTTACCTCCATAACAATCTAAATATTTCTGAATGTGTGCTTTTAAAAAATTTTGTAGCTGTTTTTGATAATTCTACATATTTTGTTACGTTTTTTACGATTTAAGTCTAAACTAATTTTTCTTCTTAAATGCTATGTCACGAGCAACACCATTCGGGTACTGCTAGTTATAAATAAATCTTAACTGAATTCAACTTCTTGCTCAATGGAATCAAAACTTATTTTATGCGTCATACTGTGTGCTTTTATAATTGTATGATCCCATCCATAAGAAATTCAAACAAACTAGAGATTACTGATGTCATAATAACATAAAGAAGTTATTATAGATATTATCAAGTTTAAAAATAACCATTTTAGTTTTGTACAGTCAAAATAGTACAATTTCATCCGTATGTTTCAATCACCAAGATATTTCGTCACTCAAGACAATTTATTTTAGTTAATAATAACGTTCCGTTTTAAATCAATACTGAAGCTATTTGTGACGGAGTTTTGAGAGGTGATCAGATGACTAGGATGACACCTGCACCCAACAAACTTCTCTGACCGAGCTTTTAAACCACACTAGCGGATGTGTATTTAGTTTTGAAAGATTTAACTAGCAACAGATCCACTTAGGTGATTGTTATTCTCTGGAATTTGGTCTCAAGTATGGAAATAGTGAATTCTAAAGCTGAAAATCTACCACCAGCCTATACCTACTCTTATTACCTCAAACTTTACTTAAAAAATCTTTTTTTTTCATAAGCGTCATGTGTAATTTTTTTCATTGAAAAATTTTGATATATATTAACTATAAATCTCATGCATTAGTAGATGAAACTTTTCCTATTGAAGGTCCCAATTTAACTAAAGAAATAATAATGATGATAATAATTCATTAGTACGGCATCTGTCATTTTTTCTACGTCTCCTATCTACTATTTGGTTAACTTTTCTGCATTTTTCAACGAGGAAGTAAAAGCATAAATTTAAAAAAAACATCCTATGAAGTATATAAATAATCATACAAGATCTCTAATCATACAAGATTTCTGAAAAGTGGATTTATAAAGCGTCGAAGATAAGGTGATGAAATTTGTGAAAAGGATTTTTGAAACTAATGAATTTGTAATAGCTATAGATATCACAATCTCTATTCACAGTGATTCAATAATCACACAACCCAATCAATCACAGAAACCAACCTAATGGTTAATATTTCCGTTTTCAAATCTTTAAAGAAAGCAGAATGCGGCGTTATTCTCAATTTCTAAAGAAAAGAAAAAATATCGTATTATGCGATTATTCATCGATAAACACTTCCTATTTTCAAGTAAGAAAATATGGTACTTATGATTATACCGACTTCGCCAATGGTCGCCAACGGTTTAGTAACTCATTGGTGATAAAGATCATCAGATTACATCATTGCCAGATTGCCATAATTGGCGATTTAGCAACTTATTGGAGAAGACTTCAAATTTGGTGATAAAGTTGGACGGTCTAATGCGTAAGTACCGAAAATATTTTCTTCTGATGGTTTTGTTTTTTACCAAAATTCGATGAGGTAAAAGTTGGATAAAGAATTGTCGGTTTCTTGTTAGGCATACAAAAACATTATTCAAAATTTGAAAAATATATATATATACAAGAGCATGATTCAAATAAAAATGACAATTAATCTATGGTTAGAAAAACTAAAATGAATACTGACTCTAAATCCACCCCGGCACAACCCATCATTTCTTTCAGAAATAGAAATCTGTCTGTAAAAATGATAAATTTTGTCAGAAAATTCGTAGTATTTATAATATTTGCAGGTTACAGTTACAGCAAGAAACCAACTGTTGTCGATTATGTAGAGTACTAAAAACCATAAAAATCTAAATTTCATAGAAACCCAAAAATTTTCATTTTAAGGAATGGAACGAAACAGCTAAAATCAATAGTAGATACTCAGAAAATATTGTTGTTGTTTCTAATGGCACTTGCCTATGGACAAGCTCGCTGCTGGACCCAGCAGCAGATTTAAGCCGAGTGAAGCGTCTCTTGTTTCAAGTAGCGCCAACTAGGGCCAAGAGTACGACTTTTGCTACACACTCATCTCATTCGCTTGCACAACCCCTTTTTACAGGGGGGCACATTCACACATCTCACAGATAGTACACAGAATAACAACCATGCCCGAACCAGGACTCGAACCCGGGACCTCCTGAACACGAGGCAGACGCGCTACCCCTGTGCCAGCAAGCCGGCTCAAAAAATATTAAATAAAATGAGTTAAAATATCTATAATGTTTTTATACAATATAAGAACTGCAATATTTAAATTAATTTTCACGAAATTGTCTCTAAAATCTATCTAATGATTCACAATATTTATAAGCATAATTTTTAAAGGAAAAATTTCTTTATTTTGAATTTCTATTGCGAGAAAAACAATTTATTTGTAAAATTTATTCAAAGATTTGATTTACATTCTTCCTCTAAAATGACCAACTATAAATGAAGAATAAACAAAAGACAAATATGAATAAGTAATATAAACATCGTCAAAATTGTTTAAAATGTTATTTCTTATTTCAACAAATATTTCAAAATCTTTCCATTTCCTATTATTGAAATGTTATTTGAATAAAAATTAAATAATATAAGAATACATAGTACTTATCTATTAAAAATTCAACCTTAATAATTATTTGGTCAATAAAAAGAAAGCAAACATTTTGATTCATTGATAGGATTTTTGAGAATTCTAAGAAAATTTTAAAAGTATTAGAAATACAAAGTTACAAAAGAATTCCTTTGAAAAGAATTTATTTTTAATGCATTTTTCTTGAAATATGCATTAAAAGATTGTGTAAGAATAAATGTTGTATGTAAAATGTAACTGTAAAAAAATAGACTGTACATTCTAAGAATTCCTTGTGAAATGCGTTATATATTTTCAAATACATACAGAATAAATAATTTTAGGGACAAATAAACAAATAACTTTAATATTATCTATGCTGTTCTTTAAGAATAACTGAATATAAGATCTTTTTCTAACTTTATTCACCTACAATTCTGTTTTGCTTTAAATACATTTTCGTACAGAGCAATTTTGTTTTTCGTTGAATGGTTATGTTTTGAAATTATTAAAATAACATATCACCATCTAGATGAAATAAGTTTTCAAAAATATAAAATTCCTATACTTTAAGGGCTTTTAAAAAATTAAAAACAAAATTTAATATGCCATGAAATACATTAAAGTAACAAATTTTTTTATTGAATAACAGCCCTTTCTAAAGCTTCATACTAAATGCAGTAAACAAGAAAAAGATGGTGTAAGATAGACATTTAAGCAGGTACCAAATTTAAAAAAAGGATAACATTTCGTTTAATAAAAGATTAAAATTGATGAAAAGATGCTGATAAGGTACTGATATAAATTTAATGAAATATTTTAACTCATAATATCCTGATAATAATTAAAAGCACCGTTCTTCAATCAAAAGTTTATATTTTTAGAAAGGTTATTTTTTCCTTACCGCTCGCAGATGCATATACAATATGGTCCTGATGATATCCAATAAATGATGGTCAAAGGCTGAAATAAAATATTCAATAATTAATTAAGTAATCTAATTTTATTATTTCAAAATTTTATAACTATTTAATTTTGGGGGCTAATTTGTTCCTTCAATGTAATACCTTTTAATAAAATTTTGTTAATGATTAAAAAAATTAAATTAAAAATAAATAAACTATGCATATTTCATCTCAGAACATAATTTCTTAAATGGCCAATCAATTTGGCAAAACGTTTTACTTAATTAACGTTTACTTAGAAACGTTTTACTTAATTAAACAATCTAATATACTTTTTATTTATGTTTGAAGAAAACATCTCAACAAAAAGTGGCAGATTTTGCAAACGTATGGATTAATCAAACAATTTAAAAGATTTTTATTCAAGTTTGAAGAAAACTTTCATAAAGTTTAAAAAGCTGAACAAATCATCTCAACAAACATTGGAAAATTGGAGATCCAAAATGTATTTATTTCGAAATTGTAATCATTTACCAATATTTTTGAGTCTTTTAAAGCCTATTTTTTAAAAAGTTGAAATATGAAATTTCAATTCCTTGCTCACGCACTTTTGTTGACGCCAAAATACGTACTTGTGCAAAAATTATATTTTTGATTTATTTTAGATTTTCATTGAATTAGTCAATTTAGTATTGCAAACGATCAAAAAAATTTGTTTCGCATGCATTGTTTTTAAAAAATCTCATTTTATTAGTTTCATTTCATATAATCACGTGCTCAAAATGACATTCTTCAAGGTTTTATTTGCTGTAGTTATTAACTCTTTTAAAAAATCAAAGCTTTTGTACATGCAATAGGAACATTATTAAAAGCTAATTTTTTGCGAGACTACTGCAGATAATAAAATTTTATTTCCAACTCTATACATTTTTGTTGACGCCAAAAACATCATCCCCAAAACAACACCATATTTTGAGATGATAATAATGAATTGCAGCTGATTTTATACATAATATAAATAACCAAGCAATTTATATTTTTAAATAAATAAACAATCTATTTATTATATGGAGATTTTTCCGTTAGTATTCAAGCAAAAAATCGCCAAATAATTTACAATTCCGCCAACTTTCTAACATCGATTTTAAAGAAAACAAAAAACGCCAAATAATGTAGAATTTCTCCAAATTTCTTACATCGATTTTAAAACAAAAGAAAAAAAACGCCAAATAATGTACAATTCCGCCAAATTTCTTACAGCGATTTTAAAGCAAAAAACCGCCAAATAATGTAGAATTCTGCTAAATTTCTTTGGCGATTTTTCGCTTGTACCTGGGTAATGGAAAAGAACCTGTTATTCAATCTATCTAAATATAAATAATTAATCTATCATTAACTGGATTATTATTTTTGAACTTTGAAGACGAATCAGCTGATCACCGAAATTTAATTAATTGATAAAAGAATATCTCAGAGAAATCCATGAAATGGTTTTGGCGATGGTTCTATGATTTTCTCACCCACTGGTAGCCAGCAATCACAGAATGCACTCCGGGGGGAACAAATATTCACAGAAACAATTACTTCCGACTTAGACCACTCCTCCTCTTACCTCTCCCTCACAGGGGGTAAGGGCATGGTCAGGCGTGAACGATTCGCTAATAGGCACCAACCGACACTTCTCAACACCAGCTGTTTAAAAGTGTTCGCGGGAACGTGAAAAGTGTTTTCGCCCCCACGTTGACCCTGCAATGCGTCACGGCCCTTCAGACCAACCCCGGACCTATTATCCGGTAGACGGACTGTGGATGCTTATCACTATTGATCCGGTTTTTGACAGGAATATTCGCAGCATGGAAACTACCCGTAGATCAATAAGACAAACCGCTGGAATGCCATTGATGTAGGATGTCCATGCGTTCCTTTGCGGGGCCGCAATTGATGGAGGGGGGGGGGTAAGGACGAATAAAGTATGTCAACACTCTCTGAACCGGAAACTAACAATTTAGGCAGAAAACGAACAAAGTGACCATTTAAAGGCTTTATTATTGGAAAACCTGATACTTTTTGGAAAGTATAAATTAATCAGTTGATTATCATTGAAAGCAGCATGTTAAATATTTAGCATTGATCTCATAATTTTGAATAATGGTCCTATATCAAAGGTAAATAATGTTTAATTGTAAGGCTAGTTGCCTTTAGTGACTAGCTGGTCTGCCAAGAGTAATGCTCTCTGCTATTTTCATTTAAATATTTATGTGCCTTGTTCTCTTATTTAAACCAAATTATACAAAAAATATTCTGAACATCACCCTTTCCTAAGTTTATTTTGCATTAAGTGTTCCATCTGATGACTTGTAAATGTTAATCTAATAACTTGTCCATCTAATGACTTGTAAATGTCTTCGTTTGTAAATGTTAACTTTTTCACAAGTTCAGCATAACGTGCCCGTTAATATGGGAAGCATAAATTATTCACCTGTTATCATTGATTTTAAATGATCATTCAGCTGATTATCATTAATCATTAAATAGTTAGAAATGATCTCATCATTTCGAATAATGGCCAGGTATCAAAGGCAGATAGTTTTTCATTTTATTATCGTACAAATTATTAATTTCTAGTTGCCTTTAATGACCAGCTAGTTTGTCAAGAGTAATGCTCTCGAAAATATCCAATTAAATATTTATGTCACTTGGTTTTTGTTTTTTTAATGATATTGTTTTGGAAATGATATTGTTTTGGAAATGAGGTTTTCTGGCGTCAAGAAAAATCCATTGGCAAAAAATTAATATTTTAATCCTTAAGTGAAAAATAATAATTTTATTTATTTGTCCGAGCATCTAAAAAAAATCAGTTTTTAATAATGCATTACCATTGCCTTTACAAATGCTCTGATTACAAAAATAACTGATTGCAGCAAATAAAACCTAGAAAATGGCATTTTGAGCACGTGATTATGTGAAATGAAATAAATAGGAAATGTGATATTTTTTTTAAAACAATAAATGCGGGACAAAGTTTTTTGAATCGTTTGCAATACTAAAGTGATTCATTCGATGAGACAATTAAAATGAATAAAAATATAGCTTAATTTGTACGAGCATGTGGTACTTGACCTTTCAAGAAACATTTTCTGACATGATATATTAAAGTATGCATAGTAAATTTCCTTTTAATCTTTTTTCTTTTCTTTTTTTTAAATTTTCACCATTTCACACAGACATGAGTTGAATTTCATTCTTGCTAAGTGTTTAGTTTTGTACTAGGAGTTAACTTAATTTTTCAATGTGAATCTTTACCAATGTAATAACAACGTGGTAATAAAAGATTATTTTTTGAGTATTAAGATGATGTAAGTATCCGTTTTCTGCTGTAATATTTTTAGAAGTTAATGCAATAAAAAACAACTTCGCTTAATCATTAATTAATTTCAGATAATTAAATATTTAAAAAAAATCATTCCAAGGTTCATATGAATGCAAGCTCCAAAATTGATAGTTGCAGGTCAATTGGTCAAGACCTGTGGAGCTTCAACACACACACATTGAGGTTTATTTCAAGTATATAGATAGACAGATCGAAGATACTGATGTGCAATCAATACACAATTATATATTTAATAAATTAGAAGTTATCTAGAGTTTTAAGTACATATAGTTATGAAAAAAAGTTTGTTATTTATTTACTATGAAGCAGAAAAAATTAGTAGTTAAAAATGCATTGAAATTGTAATCAAACAAAAATACGTAACTTTATGTTTTTGTTAAATATGCTGCTGAAAGTGCTCTTCTACACCATTCAAAATGTTAAATGAATTACAATAAATTCGAGCATTTTAAATTAAAAGAATATCAATATTCGGTTTGAAGACCTTTTATATACGCGTACAGAAGAAACAAGTAAACATGATAATTCAAAGACGCCATGACTTAAACCTATAAAATTTGATATGTAGTTCTGGAATTATAATTTCAGTTTTGTGTCAAATTTTTGCTTCAATCAGTAACCCACATGAAACACAAATTTGATTTTTGGATAATATTAACCTTATACCAAAAATTAATTGCAAAGGGGGAAAAAAAACTAGCCAAGAATTACACAATAGACTCAGTAAAAATTCTATATTCATATATAGGATAAAGTTTTGGGGAGACAACTTTCCCTCTAATGGCTTGATCCTGTCCGATCAAATAAGTGGATTGCGTTTAAAGACAACTTCTTTATTTACAGGGCCTGACCAAGGCAGCGGCATACGGGGCTGCTGCCCCGGGCCCCCACATAAATAGGGCCCTCCAAATCGAATAAAAATATTATTTTATATTTCCATCTTTAATGAATCTTCTTCATTACTAAAGTATGAAGCGGGGGGGGGGGCAAAGAAGTTTGTGGCCCTTGCCCCAACTAAGCTAAGCCTGGCCCTGTTTGTTTACAACCTTATGCACACAAGAAAAACTTGCTCATATCTAGGTTAGTATGATTGATAATATTTACAACAAATTTGACAGTTATACATAAAAGTTCCTCGATTAATTTCGGAGAAAAAGTCTCACAGGAAAAGCTAACAGGTAATTATCACATTTGTTTACTATAGGGATAGCTCAAGGAATCCATCGATCTTCATCGGTTGAATCTTAAATCAGTGGCCAAAATCGCATGAAGCTTCTCTAACCTCCTTCAAAACGACGATCCTCCAATGAATTCTCTCTCTTCCAAAATTCTCGTATTTCATTTTCTGTCACAACTCCGCCTCTCATTTTCACTTCGGTTCATTTCAGCTCCCTGTTGCCCAATAGCTGTTCAGAAAAAACCTCAATGGTCCCTAGTCGACAGTGGAAATGTTCGTTAATTATCCACCCTAGTAGCAAACCCTTCACAAAGAAAGTAAATAAAGATTTATATCAAAGGGTTTGACACTCTTTCCGCTTGAAGATACGATTTATTTCTTTGAAACGACAAAAACTCATGCATAGTAATCTATCTAGTCTCAACTAATAGTCTGATGACCTGGCTAAAGGGCGCCTGGCTAAGGCGACCAGCGAATATTCAGATGGCCAACGTATTCCCCCCTTTTACCCCTCTTGTGGTTTCTTGGGGTCTTTTGATGGACCTGTGGACGTATTCGAGGTTTCCCGCAAATTGTCGGTAAAGGGTCCAGGCATCAAAGGAACCCAAGAAACAGCAAGAGGGGTAAAATGGGGGGGACGCGTTGGCCATCTGAAGATTCGCAGGTCTTTGGAACTAGGAAAGGGGAAAGGATCCCCCATATGGCAGTCTGGAGGCACTTGGCAATGTGAGGGTGATAACAGCTGATGACGCAGCTGGCTGGAAATGCCAATTATCAAGGTTATGTTCATGTTACAGTGGTCAACATATGTCTAAGGGCATGGGAACTAAATCTTTAAACCCTTGTTCCTGTAAATAAGGTTATCGGAAAATAAAAAAAATGTTATGTGTTGTGACTAATGGCACTTGCCGTGGACAAGCCTCCGCTGGTACGATCAACAGATTTTAAGCCTAAGAAATGCGTCTCCTTGTTTTAAACGTAGCGCCATCTAGGGCCAAGAGTACGACTTAGCTACACACACGTCACAACAGTTTTTAGGGAGCGGACTACATTCATGCAAATTCACTCATAAATCTCAAATCGTAATTTAGGCCTGGAACAGATAACGGTCACCTCTGACCCAGTGATATTATTCTCTATATGGAGGACTTTGCAACCACAAACAGATTTGACGAGCCCAATCGCCATACAAGTGGGGAATCTTTTGGCCGGTGAGCTTCGAACTCGTAACCTAAGGAGGACGAGTCCAACGCTCTACCAACCAGGCCATCGCGGCTTAAAAATATGTTTTAGATGTAAACAATATAAATTGCTTTCTACTTAATTCTTTTGTCTTCAAAAAATGAATCCTAAGTTATAAAACAAAAATTAATACTTCATAATTAAATGATTTCCCCAAATTTTGATTTGTTAATGTTGTCAAAAAGACAAATGCGGTCTTTTTTTTCCGGTCAGAAATAGCCAACATCAACTTCACCTCCTTCCATCAACCACCTCATTTCAATTCAAACAGTCCGATTAATTTATTTTTATCGAACCCAATCTCCTTAATAGCCGGAACGCAGCCTTCTCACCACACTCATGTATTAAGAAATATTCTTGATTCGTTCTTGCGTGTAATTACGATTAATCGTAAACCATTAATAACCATCCTATTCTGCCATCATAACAAATGATGTAACTAAATTGAGTTCGATTCCTAATCGATTTATGCTCTTCAACTTTTCTTCTCCCGTTTTTATTTTATTTCATTTTATTTCCATTTATTTTCTTTTTCTTTTTGTAGTATCAAATATATTTTTCTCGGATTCATTTTGAAGAAACGCTGTATTTTTTTTTCTTCTGTTTTTCTTTCTTTAGCTGCGTTTGACGATGGGAAAAAGTAAAATCTGTATGCCTGAGACAGAATAAGAAATGATTAGTTTCAAAGATGAATTAGCATTGATTGAGTTACATGATTGATTAAAGATATAAGATTTTTTTTCTTTGATGGAAATGAAAGCTAGTTTCGTGAAGGAAGTTGAGACTATTGTTCTGAGTGCGTTTCTGGAAATTTATGGAGTAACACATGCAGATGAATAATTGGTAGTAACCATTTTTGTTTTTAATGGCTGATCTCTGTATAGACTCAAAAATATTTTACTACTGGAACAATAAGTGATAATCACTTATGTTTTTAAGGGTGATATTTTTATATGAATATTTTTCAATCCTGACTACATATGAATGTTTTTCAATCCTGACTGCATATGAATGTTTTTCAATCCTGACTAATAATGAATATTTTTCAATCTTGACTACTAATGAATATTTTTCAATCCTGACTACTAATGAATATTTTTCAATCCTGACTACTAATGAATATTTTTCAATCCTGACTACTAATGAATATTTTTCAGTTCTGACTACTAATGAATATTTTTCAATTCTGACTACTAATGAATATTTTTCAATCCTGACTACTAATGAATATTTTTCAATCTTGACTACTTATGAATATTTTTCATTCCTGACTACTAATGAATATCTATCAATCCTGACTACTAATGAATATTTTTCAATTCTGACTACATATGAATATTTTTCATTCCTGACTACTAATGAATTTTTTTCAATCTTAACTACATATGAATGTTTTTCAATCTTACTTACAAATAAATCATGCATTTAAATAAAAAACATCATGAATGCACTTATTTCAATATGTTATTCGAAACATTCTACTATAGTGGAGTATTAATTACATATTTAATCTATCATTATTTATATTTTCGAAGTTGCACTGTTGTAACAGGATGAAATTGAATCCAAAATGGCGCTATATGACATTGTCAACATGAAGCATATAAAAAAAGGTTCTAAAAGTTGGTTGTAAAAAACCGGCGTCTTGGCACAGAGGTAGTACGTCTTCCGCGTGATTTGGGCTTCTGGGGTTCAAGTCCCGGTCAGGGCAAGGTTGTTCTTCTATGCACTATCTATGAGGTGTATGATTGTGCCCTCCTGCAAAAAGGGGCTGTGCAAGCGAATGTGATGAGTTTGTAACTAAGACGTACTCTTGGCCCTAGTTGGAGCAACTTGAAACAAGAGACGCAAACTCGGCTTAAAAATCGTTGACTGCGTCAGTGAACTTGTCAATAGCAAGTGACATTAGTAACAACCACAACAACAACAGTGCGTGAGTGTAAAAGCACATTTCCCCCCTTCTTTTGAGAGATTGATAAAAGAGATGACAATGATATATTGGATTCCTTTGTTTCACCACAATTTTCTTCATCAATTTCAAATCTGAGTTCTAATAATATATTTTACTACCGAGACTCCATGCTTACTAGAAACCATATTGGACAACGAAACGTCAAAGTATACTAAAAGCAGAGATATTTGCCAGAGCTAGTACCCTTCCCAATCTTAATATATATAAATTACGTGTCACGTTGTTTGTCCACGATGGACTCCTAAACTACTTAGCCGATTTTAAAATAATTTACACACCACTTGCAGTTTGATCCAACTTAAAAGATAGGATAGTTTATTTTTCGAAATATCAATTAGTTCGGGAGAAATTAATTAAACCCCCTTAATTTCTGTTAAATTTTAACCTGTAATGCTACTTTCCGAGTGAAACACGGCCTTCCGGAGAAGCGATCGCTTATGCGCCCCGTTTCGTCCAGTAAAACCACGTTTTTAAAATTGCCATCGTTACGCGTCTGTTCAACTTATACTCAATATCGCTGTGGAATCGGATGGACTTTATATTGTAGAACACGGAGGTATAATTTTTTTTTACGAAACATCGACGCAAAAATTAAATATCGATTTTTTTAAAAAAGGTCAATTTTGACGGATCCATTTCTTGAACGGCCCTGTAAAATAGACGCTTAGCTGGAAAAAATACAGAAAATATGTTTCCTGAAAGACAATACGATGTAGTATGCTGCAATACAATTTAAAAAATCGAATTTTTAAAACTGAATTTTTGGCGAATTTTTTAACGAAGAGGCGAAATTTCGCTTTAATATTTAATTACGCCGAAACTTTTCAAGATAACTTAATCAAAATTTTTTTACATATAATTCAATAAATTTTTCAAAATTGTGTGAAAGATTGTAAAAATCTGATAGAAAATGCCTCCTTTAATTTTTTTGTCGTTTATTGGGTTTTCCTCCTCAACATTATAAATCTAATCCATTGATAAATAAAAATGAGACTAAATTTTTATTGTATAATTTGGCATTGCTTTGGCACACCCTGATCAATTTTGAAAACAATCCTGCAAAAATTAGGCGTTCTTATGAATTCATTCCAGGTTTTCCACTTCACATACTTCACCTGAAAGTTGGGACACCAGTAATGCTACTACGAAACCTTTCTCCACCTAAATTATGCAATGACACTAGACTACAAGTGACTAGACTTAATAAGTATGTAATCGAAGCTACGATAATTACTGGATGTGCTCGAGGAGTGTTGGTTTTAATCCCCCGCAGTCAACTATATCCGTCGGACTATCCTTTTGAATTTAGAAGAGTGCAGTTTCCTGTAAAATTTGGTTTTGCAATAACCGTTAATAAGTCACAAGGACAAAAATTAAAAGTAGCAGGGATCGATTTATGAGGAGACTGTTTTCACACGGCCAATTTTATGTAGCTTGCTCCAGAGTCAGTTCATCTAGCAGCTTAATAATTTTAGCATCAGAAAAAAACCCCGAAAATGCTGTATACAAAGAAGCTCTTGCTTAAACATAGATATAACAAAAAGATGTGGATGGCTTGCGTTTATAAAGAAAATCAATACTTTAAAAGGGTCGTTAAGGACCGGGTAAGGACAAGGGTATATATATAAGGAGTCCAGGGGACCCAGGGACCCTCTCAAAATTAGAAAAAAATATAGGTAATAAGTAATTATTATAGGGGATTTTCGTAACTAAGTGCACGGAGCACTGTTATCCTCCGGTAATTCCATTACCCGAGCAATGCCGGGTGCGGGAATGCTAGTATCTATATAAATAAAAGCGAATCGCCAAATGTGTTGCTAAGCGCAAAACTCGAGAACGGCTCAACCAATTCGGCTGACTTATTTTAATAGTTTCCTTAAGACATGAGGAAGGTTCTTACAAAGAGAAAAAAAAACAACGAAAAAATTGGCATTAAAATAGCAAAAACGACACTTTTCTTACTTTCCTGTCAAAAATCTGCCTTTCCCCACCGACATATGAGAAAGACATCAGTTGGTTTTCCACGCGAATGTGGTAATGCTTAACACGTTTTCGACCGATTATTTCAAACATTTATGTTCCTTTTCTTCCTGTTTGAGGCATTTAAAATTAAACGTTGTTATTTAATCATTCTTTCGGATTCCTTTTGAAATACTTTTGAATTAAAACAGAACAAAGGATTTTGAAAATTTCTATTCTGCATTGCGTTACCCAAACTGGCGTAGATAATTCACGCATTCATGCTGCTCCAATTAGCGTTGAAAATTCACGCGTGTGCAGCGTATTAAAATTGCTGACAACTGGGCCTTCCTTTTAGATAAAAGTTTTAAAAATTTGTTTAATACTCTAGTAGCTATCTCAATCTCGATTGATAAATAAAATAAACTGCACTTAATTTTAAAGAAATACCGACTTGATTTTCTATTCTGCTTTATTTCAAGTAGGCACTGTAAATAAATTGTTTTTTCAGATTATTTGTGTGCTTTTCCATGCGTACGAAGTCGCGGATAAAAGCTAGTATTCAATAACTTTTTTAATGAAATGCATTTAAATATCCATTTAGATTTCTTATGCATTAATTTAATATAAATAATTTGGGTAAATTATATTCAACCAGGTAAAGTACCCTTTTTCTAAACGGAGAAATTTGTAATATAAAATTTGAAATAACTATAAATACATTTGTTTCGGAAATTCAATTGATAACCAAAGAAGAAATTTTTAAGACATATTTAAAAGTCAGATAAAATATCCTCACAGCCTTAAAAAAAATCTCGCTAAAACAGTATCAGAAATGCGGGTGATACTAAGCAGCATATGCCACCCCCTAGGGTCCTCTTTTAGGGGTCGGCTAATTCATCGAGAATCCCCTCTCTCACAGGCTTTCATCGTTACAATTCACAGAAGTGACAGGTTGTCAACCCCAGATATACAGATATTTTTGACATTATCGTGATTGCCTCTACGAGTCGTGTTTTTGTGACACCAATGTTATTAGATTAGCGAAAAGGTTTCAGTAAAACTCGAAATCAAAATGAGAAAAAATAAGGATAAAACAATGAATCCGCCCCCAAAGACTTTCAAAAGTCTTCAGGCCGGATTCATTGTTTTATTATTATTTCTTTCTCCTTTTGATTTCGAGTTTTACTGAAACCTTTTTGCTAATTTAGTTCTTTTCATTTGTGTTCTAGTTGTAGCAACATTGGCGCTCTATAGGTACAATGTTCTTTTTGATATTATGGTTCAGATAATGTGATTAGGTAAATGAATATTTTTTGCAAATTGTTTTTTCTCTGATATGATATTTACAACGTTATAAGATATTTTATATTATCATCTATATTGACTAAATTTGAAATTATTGGTAAATCCTATGATAGAGATATTTTATGTATACTATTTATGTATATTATTTATGTATAGAGATATTTTATGTATGTATACAATGGATTTGTTAAATATTTTAAATTTCAATTATTTCATTGGGCTACATTATAACTGGTTTCCGTAATTGAAATTAATATTGTAATGGCATTATTTAGTTTGATTTATCGTGTATTATATAACATGAATCATGCTGTAATATATTTGATACATAATGCTTCATGATGTGTTACACACACAACATTTATTATGATATATTATGCATGATTAATATGTCTGTGTAATAAAAGGTTTTCAGGATTGATTAGCATGTATATAGGGTATCAAACAGTTATTACATTTTCATTTGAAAATTCTGCTTTATTCATATTCTGCTTTTAGTCTTCTGCCCAAAAGAAAAATATTAATTTTTTAAAAATCTAATTAATAATTTCTAGACGTATATTAATTTACTTGTTATCCACACAGACATTGAATAGTCACGTATTTCATGCTTTCGAAATACATTACAAGTTAAGTCGACATTAAAATGAGACATTATAATAATAAACATTACAATGCGATATAGATACTATACAGAATCCTTCAACAATTTATGGACTCAGAAATCAATCAAAAGACAATGTGTGTTTGAAAAACAATCTATGGACTCATAAATCAATCAAATGACAATGCATAATTAAAACAACAACAATCTATGAACTCACAAATCATTCAAACAGCAATGCATATTGTTGCTTCGGCAATAATCTATGGACTCAGAAATCAATCATAAGATAATGCATATTGTTGCTTCGACAATAATCTATGGACTTAAAAATCAATCAAAAGACAATGCATATTGTTGCTTCGACAATAATCTATGCATTCAGAAATCAATCAAAAGATAATGCATATTGTTGTTTAGACAATAATCTATGGACTCAGAAATCAATCATAAGATCATGCATATTTTTGCTTCAACAACAATCTATGGACTCAGAAATCAATCAAAAGACAACTCTTACTTGAAAAAGAGACATTATCTTCTCAGTTAACAGGGAAATAAAGATGTCAATTTTTAGAAAAAAATTTGATGAATAAATATCTTTTAAGCACTTTAGTACAAAAAGAAACAAAAAAAAGCAAAGAAAAAAGTATTTGTAAGGAGTATTTGTCAAATTTAATTTAGTTTCGTTATATTAACACTTCTTCATCAAGAGATGCGAGGACTATGTCATCACAGATCTCATGCTTCTGAGCCTTTGTCAGATAACAAGGATTGCATCTGATATGATGACAGCCTCCAAGCACCCACCAATAATTGTGAGAGAAACTTTACTTCATTTCTATTGTAGATTGAATTCTGTTGGAATTTTTTAAGAAATCGACTCACATTTGGATTTCGCTTGGAGGAAAATCAAGCGATCGTGTTAGCCCCTCTTTGATTTTGTTGATAAAGTATACTTCAGACTATCAGTTATCAAATAATATTTATTAAAACAGCAGCCAGAGAATAGAACCTATTAACTTTTACATGAGATTAATGTTCCTTAAGCACGACTAGCATTGCCTAAGCCAGGGGATCTCAAACTTTTAGACATTGCCCATTTCTTAGGCTATGTATTTTGGCGACCCCCCCCCCCAAGTTTTAAATCTGTCTAAAGTTTAGACAGAGATTTTAAAAATTTTACACGTGCTCAAGAGTTCGTAGAGTATTTGCGCCACATCCCTTGACACTTCATCCTTCTCCTTACTAGTATCATCTCATCTCGAAACTTTGATTGAACAGTTTACAGATTACATTCCAGTTAAGGATATGAGTGGAGTTGTGTGGATAGTCAATCCGTTCAGTGAGCAATCCGTAACAAAAGCTGAGCTAAGTGCCATTCTTCATGATCAACTGATAGAGATTTCAAGTGATGAGTCAACTAAAGTAACTTTTAAGATAGCTTATATCGACAAATTTTGGATGCGTATTAAAAAAGAATACCCAGAACTGTCCACAAATGCATTGCAAAATTTGATGCCATTTTCTAAACATTACAACTGCAAACAAGGATTCTCCATAATGATAAATTTAAAAACTAAATCAAGAAATCGTTTGACACTGGAAATTGACATTGTTTTGTGTTTTAAAAGCTCATTCCAGATATTAAAAAATTTGGTTAATTCCAAACAAGCTCATGTATCCTATTAACTAATAGAACACAAAACCCAACTTGTATATGTATTAAAAGCTCTACGTGTACTCTTTTTTTTATGAAAATTGCAGCAATAAATTAATTTTCTTTAAACTTTTTTTCCACATTTCGTGACCCCCCTTGACACATTCCGCGACCCCCCTGGGAGTGGCGACCCATCTTTTGAGAACCCCTGGCCTAAGGAGTATTAACTAGGTATAACTATTAATTTTATTTATTATTAACTCTCAACTATTAATTTTAGAGATTTGCTTGTATAAACCACTCATTCGCTGATGATATTAATATCCTTAATTTAGCATGTCAGCGAATTTTGAGGAAATATATCTTAATAAATGAAAGCACTTTTAGAAATTTCACATGTACTGTTAATAAAGAGCATTTTGATGAATTAAGCTTGCAGAATG
>JAOUZG010044463.1:2535598-2554751 GCA_026289955.1 Argiope argentata
TATATATATATATATATATATATATATATAACGGGTACTTTTGAGTGATAGTAGCAACATGAATAAATCGAGACACAATTTAGGGAATATTTTTTACTTTCTCTAACACAAAGTATAGAAAATATGCAAAGTCATTGAAAAATACAGTTTTCAGATTTTGTCGAATGCCCAAAACTATAAGTAAAAAAAAAGCAATATGTTTGTTTGTGAACCCTATAACTAAAAACTCAAAACCATTTTTAAAATGTAAGTGAAATTTGGTATATGGAGTTAATATTAAATAAGACTTAATATTAGATTTATTATAAGAGTTAATATTAAATTTACGGATATTTTTTTATTAAATTTTCAGTGAAATCCATTTAGAAGGAGTCTGCCGTTACGAGTACAAGTGAATCCAGTAGGTGCAAAACTTATAGAGGTAAACAGATAAAATTTGGTATGCAAGTACAGCATTTAATATGTAAATTAAAATCAAATTTTGATATGAAATTTATATCAATTATGTCAAAACTGGACGCTCGTTTGGTCTATGTTTTAGCGTAAAAGTAATTTCAATAACTCATAAACTCTATTGCATAAAACAATGGAATTCAATATGGGAGCTTTAAAATACAACCATAATTCTGAGTCAAATTTGGATTTCAATTGGTGAATGAAAATACGCACAAAATATATATTCAGACGATAAATTACGATAGTCATAAACAAACTCTCCGACCGCAACGAATGCACACGAATTAACTTTAAAAACTGAGTGACTGGACCGCCTCAACAACAATTAGAGGGAACTGTGGTTGAGTCCTAATGACCATCACTGACCATGGTACAACCCTCCTCGAAGAAAGAACGTCCCGTCATCAATGGGCGGATTCTAACCCCCCCCCCCATTGTACCCACAAGGTGGACAAGATTCAACCACCATACCGGAAGCATCTTATCCTTAATTATAAGGTGCCACACGGGGGAGGTTCGATAAATTCAGTAAAAATACTAGCTTCACATCAAAGAACTATAACTGTAACTTTATTCAACATAACAATACAAGACATTTGCGACTTTATTCAAGGTGCATAATTTTAAGGGGAATGGGGGAAGGAAAATAAATCATCTATTTTAAAAGTACATGAGATAGTGTCAGTGAGACCCCTCATGCTGACTGTTGAAAAAACCAAAATTTAAGCATTTTCCAATAATAAATTTTGGAATATTATTATTCCAAACATTTACATATAAAATTCAAATAGTATCAAATTAATTATAATTTAAATTGCAATAAATAAATGATATCAAACAAATTAACTTGAAATTTTTACTTTATTTTAATTAATTTTGTCGTTATTGTTAATTTTGTTGTATTAATTAATTTTGTTTTTATTATCGGTCAAAATTAGAATGGTTGGTAGGGCATGGGATTCGCATCCCTTGGGTAACGAGTGTAAACCCTCCAGCCGAAGACTTACCTTGTGTGTGGTGGCTGACGTACATTAAATCTGCCGTGGTCCAAAAGTCCTATTTTTCTCTCGGGATCTTTCATATATAAAAAATAAAATTCGAGTAGGCTTAGTGTTATTGGTTCTTTTCGAAAATTTGCCTCATCGAAAATAGTACTACTCCATTAGAACAATAATCCAAAATGAAAGAAAAAAGAAAATGAATTATTACACTTTAACTTCCCAAACACGTAAAATTCATACATAAAAAAATGTCACGTCATAAAAGATTTCATTAACATGACAAACAAAGTGTAAAACTGATTTTTTCCCCGCATGAAATCTCATAAAAATTGCTTTTACCTAACATCGAAAAGTTCATTAAAGATTTTTCTCGTAATGAATATATACACGTGTTTGTTAGACAACGATTACACATTTTTGAATATTTATCGTCTGCAGTTGGGATAATTAGGCCTTTTCTCTGCAGCGATGCCGAAATTAAGAGGCAAATCATTCCGTTCGGCACGCGCAAATTACCTGAAAAATCCAACCACACCCAAATCCGAAGTGAAACTCGCAGTATTTCGGATTATTTCGAGGCGCAACTGTCCTCGGCCACCCCCTCTGCAAGAAGAGTATCGCATCCATAAATAAAACTGGGCGAGTTTTTGGGTGTAATTGCGGCGGTGAGGTGCATTATTGTAATTGTTTAGGTAACACCTACTCTTTGAGAAAATGAGGGGCATCGGCTCGAAAACTGACCACTCTGCCGCCATTTTGGGTCACATCTATCTTTATCCCGTTTGTAGACGAAATTGCCAGTTGTTATTATATACATTTATTTAGTTGGTTTGAATTTGTTAATTTGGGGTTTATTAATCAGTATTCCATTTTTTTCTGTAGAATATTTTAGAGTGCTTTTATTCTGGATAGTAAATGTATATATTGCCGGCTTTCTGGCTCAGAGGTAGCCGTCTTCCTCGTCTCCTGTGAGTCCCGAGTTCGTGTCCCGGTTTGGACATGGTTGTTCTTCTATGTTCTATCTGTGAGATGTGTGACTGTGACCCACCCATGTAAAAAAAGGCTGTGCAAGCGTGTAAATGTGTGTTTCATCCTCATATGAGCTAGAAGTCAGACTTCTGCCCTCGAGTGCTCAGGGGTCCATACCTTCAGAAGCTACTGCACTCCTCTTTCCACGGTAAAAAGCGGACACGACATCATCAAATGTATATATTGTTTTTATATTTTTGAATATTTTTTGTTGCATCAGTGCTAGACCAGGTCCATGACTGGATGGGGAAAAGATTGCAGCCTCTGTTAGTCACAAGGATTAGAGCACCTAGAAATAGGTAGAGGATCGACTTATCTATGTCACACAATCGCTTGCACAGCCCTTTTTAACAGGGGTGGGGGGCACATTCACACATCACACAGAAGAACAACCATGCCCGAACCGGGACTCCCAAGAACACGAGGAAGACGCGCTACCGCTGTGCCAGAAAGCTGGCATATTTTTATAACATATGTTTTTATAACATAAGTGAATACGTTCAAGATGATTTTTTTGGGGGGGAAAGGCTTAGAAATTGTTATATTTCTGAATATTTGCAGAAAAGGGTTTGAAAAAACATCTATGAAGCTAAAATATAAAAGTATGACTTAGCTACTTTATGCTTCACAAATTATTATTTCACACAATTCCCTTTTCACAGAGGGGTGGCATATTCACACATTACACAGTTAGAACAAAGAGGAATAACCATGCCTGAATCGGGACTCGAACCCGGGACTCCCAGAACACAAGGAAGACGTGCTACATCTGTGCCAGAAAGCCGGCATATTTTTAGAACGTAACTTATTTTAATACATTCAAGATGATTTTTTTTGAAAAAGACTTAGAAATTGTTATATTTTCGAATATTTTCAGAAAAAAAGTTTGAAAATTCATCTATGAAGCTGGAATATACCAATGCTATTTTTTTTTAAAAAAAAAGGAGAAAGAAAGTGTATTTTTATTTTAAAAAGAGGGTAATTTTTTTCTTATTTTAGAGGTTTATCAAAGGATTTGCTTCAAATTTTATTGATAGTTTAATAAATATACTATCTAGTTCTTGAACTAGAAAAAAAAAGCTGCATTTCTAATAAATTTTAGCGTTCAGATATTAACATTTAACTGATAAATAATATGAAATTTTCATTTTTTTCGCATTATGAAGCACTGAAACAACTATACAATATTTCTAAAATTCTATATTTGAGAAAATAGCTTCTAAATATGTAAAATAGTATTGAATGTAAATAGGTATAAAAATATGTATAACTTACCTAAATTGAGAAATGAAATTCATAAAGTAACAAACATTTAATCCTGAAAAAAAATTCAAGTTTAATATTTCATTCGGATAAAAGATAAAAGATAAACTTTTGTTAAATATCTAACTACTAAAATCTAACTACTTTTAACATTTAAAATAAAAAAAAACATTTAAAATCAGATATGCAGCAAAACTTCTATTCGTATTCTGCTATTTCAGAGTGGAAAATGATCATTATATGGGTTTCGCTTTTATGCTTCATAAAGAGTCATCTATTCTAGAATTATGAGAATTCATCTTAATGTCAGTTGCTTTCGTTAATGATTAAATGACATTCAGTACACGTTTCATCCGATGGACGATTAAATGAATTTTATCTCGATAATGTTTATTGGTTGGATACTACTGGTAAATTTCGTGTTGTGTCTTGCAATATTCATTCGTTGCAGAGCGACCATTAAATCAAGACCACGCAGTTTGGTGGATATAGAAGCAATTAATTACTTTTTAGGTAATACGTACTAATTAAAAAAAGCTTTTTAAAATTTTAATAATACATCCGATTAAAGTTTAATAGAAAAATTATCATTTTCTCTACAACAAAGGAACACATTAAGGCAAAAAATCAATTTTTATATAGCAAAATAAAACCTACTATCTCAACTTTCAAGTTATCAGATGAGAGCATTATTATATTTTGTCATTATTTGTCTTAATTTATTTAAGTCATAAGACAGTTTAAACCGGTTTGAAACAATTACGATACTTTTAAATCGGTCTCTCTCTCTCTCTCTCTCTCTCTCTCTCTCTCTCTCTATATATATATATATATATATATATATATATATATATATATATATATAATTTTTTTTAAACTTTCTGTTTCAATTTTTCTAGTTGCCAAACAATGTTTTAGAACTTTACCAATTTTCAGATGAAATAATAGCAATAATGTCGTAGTTCTTAGTCAACCTTTTAAAAACTCATCTGCTGTCAAAGAAGCATACGAAATAATAACGCAATGCTAGTACAGCGAACTTTTGAAAACTCATACTATCCTCTGTTAGAGAAGCATATACCATAATAATGCGATACTGGTAAAAGCAGTTAAAAAATTCTTTAACCGCTAATATCCTACGATCCATAATATACAGTGTGTATGTGTGTATAAAGGTTTATTTTCCTTTTCTTTAAAAATTTTCTTTTACAATTAAAACAGTTTTAATAGTTCCAATATTTGGAGCCCTTAAAGTTCCAGTAATTTCAAGTATTTTTTAATAATTTCATTAATTTTAAATTTTAAGTTATTTTGAAAACCGCGAGATACTGTTAATACTGATAAAATCTGACACTCAATTCCAATGTTGGAATTACTGATAAAACGATATTTAATTGCAAATTTCTTAAGACGATAATGTTAATTGTGTGAAAACTGATAAAAGGACACATTTAATTGTGAATTTCTTAAGACAGATAATTTTGGGCATTTATTTGTGATAACTGATAAAAGGGTGCATTTAATTGTAAATATGTTTAAGTAGATAAGATCAGGCATATAATTGTAATTCTTTAATACTCATAAAAACAGACATTTAATCACAATTTCTGAATAAAGATTTTAAAAAAATTATTGTGAGATGCAAAATACAATATTTTTGAAACTTAGAATTATTACTATAGATAAAACGGACATTTATGGAACAGATTGTGAGTTCTAATGAACTTTCTTGCAGTGGTCAAACATGGCAAACTCACCAAACTCGCCTAAAGCCTCGCCGTTTAAGAGTTAAATGTGGCAAAATACGTGACAGTAATTTCTGGAAAATTAGCCAGGGAGAATTTGTAATAAAAGCGCCCGTGGGAGGGGTTGAAATGCACAATTTTGAGGTAATCGCGGTTATTAAATTGCGTGCCTGAATCCAGAACGTATTTGGTGACGTCACACCATATACAAACATACGGAAAACTATTATATCAAAGTGCGGTACCTCAAGAAATCAGATTTTATGACGAAATTTCTTATTGTTTCGCATTAGTAAAGACTTTTTCGTGATATGTAATATTTAAGAATTTGATTTCATGATATGATATGGAACCCGTATGGTCTGAATTTATGGGTTTGTATGAAATATACGCCAACGTTATTTATGATGCCGAAGGAAATATAACATTTGAGTGGGATTTTTTTTTTCATTGGAAAAGTAATTTCTTGAAACTTGTATGTACTTCTTAGAAGAAACTAAAACTTCTCAGTATTTTTTTTCTTTCATCTGTAAATTGTGTTATATGTAGTAACATTCTACTTAAATTCG
Organism: Argiope argentata; assembly: GCA_026289955.1. Classification (NCBI taxonomy): domain Eukaryota; kingdom Metazoa; phylum Arthropoda; class Arachnida; order Araneae; family Araneidae; genus Argiope; species Argiope argentata. The sequence goes on from JAOUZG010044463.1 coordinate 2,541,662, forward strand.
GAATTTGCATTCCAAAGTCTATTCAAATTATTATTCTGGATCCTTTGGTATCTTTTTGGAGTATAGACATATGTAGTATATAAGATAACGATAAAAGTAACTTCCTCTGTTAGGAGGCATCTACAGTTAAAACGAATAAAAGGAATAAGACCAAATTTTATATTTAAAGCATAGAGCGATAAATCTCGTAAAAAATATTTTATTAAGAAGAAAGCATACCAGTTCAAGCATATCACATTACCATATATATTAGCAAAGCATGTCATAATAAGCATATCAGTTCAATAATCTGATATTATACATAAGAAAGGTTAATCGAATAAAAATGCTGCATAATCCTAATATTGATTATAAATAATTATTGGAAGTTTCATACTATATATCTTTCATCTTTACATAGGCAATATTTTCCATTGGAACACCAATGCAACTTACAGTAAGTCATTTACTGTGCACTCATTTTAATTAATGATGCATTTTCCCTTTGAAGGCATTAAAATCACATCTATAACAATTGAAAATAAGAAACTTATAATACTGAGATTGGTTTTTTCACCCTACTAGTAATAATAGTGTGGGGTCAAGTTATCCTCTACCTATGAGGAAATTTGCCTTATAAGGGAGAAGTTGTACCGTGATCTGTGATCTCTAATTCCCTTATATTGTCTTCTTGATCATGCGATTTAAATATATAATTTCAAATGGATTGACTTAAATCAAATATACATGCTCATTTTGCAGAACATACCAATTATATTACTATTTTTTAGGTTAAACAGCTTTGGCTGTTTAGATATAGTTTTTAATAATAAACCTTAAAATTTCAAAATATTCATGCCAACGAAAGTAACTTTGTAAGAACATTGATAAGAGTTTGTATGACATTTGTAACACATTTTGAAAACCACATGCAATTCGGCGTATTATTTGTTTTTGATCATATTATGCAAAATTAAACGTAATAAAATTTTTATTAAAATATACGTTTATCAGTGAAAAGTAGGTATATTTTTTATTCACAATATTATTCATTTTTAATCTTGAATTTATAATCCTTTATTATAAGCATAACGAAATATTAAATATATATATATTTAAACGTTTTTTCTCAAATTAACTACTAAATGGCGCTTTCAACGAAAGCTTTTTTTAAAATATTAGATTCTTTTTTTCTTAAATTGACTACTATAAACGGCACTTTCATTATGGAATAAATACTGAATAGTCCAATTCAAATAATTATATACGTGATAAATAAGTTTGGAAATTGTGTTGTTATAAAGAATATTTATTCGAAATATGAATAAGTTTTAAAAAATATCTAAATGTCAAGAAAAGGAATTTACAACATTCAATCTTTAGAAAATGAAAGTTGTCGCTTATAAAAAGAAATATTGTCATAGATTTGAATTTGTATTAGTAATTAACAGGACATACAACAACGCTTAGTGCCATATAATTAAGTACATATATATTTTAAAACGTATGATACATAAAAATACTCACCGTTTATTTAAAATGTTTTAACATTAGAATAAAAGAATTTAATTACAAATAAACGAAATAGATGAACAAAAACCTATTAAAACAATAAATAAATTAAAAAGTAATTAAAAGTTTTGTTCGCTCAATTTGTTTTTAGTTTAAGCAAGTCAATTTCCGATCAGTTAATTCTTTTATTAATGTTTATGGTTTTAGAATTGCTAAAACGACAATAAAACCGTTTTCCGTAGATTAACTTTAGAAAACTCCGATGCCTTTTCTTCAGTTGAGACTTAAGTCTTCTAGTTGAGGAGTAATGAAGCAAAAAAAAATCCCAGAAAATTCTGAAAGGAGTAAAACTATTTCCAGAAAATTCTCCAGCCTTAATCTAATACCGCCATATCATAGAAAGTGAAAAGAGCATTTACAAGATCCTTCGAATAGAAAATTGCGAGCATTGAGTTTGAAAAAAAAAAGGGAAATATTCTTGATTAAGTCGAGAAAATTGATTAAAAAAACAGAAGAAAATGGTGTTGAAGTGGAAGTTACAACAATACAGAGATTTAAATTTTCGAACGAAGAAAAAAAAAGTTGAAAAGATTTCTGGCGGGAAAACTAGAGGAGCTCTCCTCTATTGCCAAAGGAAATAAAATAATCTTGAACTCAAATATAATAAGAAACTCAAATCAAATAAAGGAAAATCTTTTGCGTAGGGAGGGTAGAAAGAGGTAGGGGAAAGAAAATCAAGTGTTTGGAAAATTCCATGGAATAAAGGAAATATTTCCTGCTAAAGTCTTAAGACGACTTTGAAGAATTTCTTTTTTGGAACGCTGTGGAGATGAATATGTTATAAATCTAAAGTATTGTCAATAGAGTTAAAACTTTTATTGTTTATTGTATTATAATATTTTTGAATTCAATTTTTCAGTCATGGTGACATAGAAGTTTAGAACCTTTTGCTTTCTTTCCGTATTGATTTCCGCAATGCCCTAAAGCAGTTTTAAAAGTTTCAAAACTGAAAATTTGCTGATAGAAATAAAATTATTCGTTTGAAGTTCCAGAAAAGGCCGAATTCTACATAAAAATGATTAGAAAAATTCTGCATTAATTTTCTTCTTTGAATAATTATTCCTAAAATAAATTCGGAAATATGAAAATGTGGAATCGGATATAAAAGTCTTAATTACAATGGACTCAATGTGTAAGAAAATATTAATTTTGAAAAGAACAATTAACAAAACTCTCTTTCTTTTATTTAAAAAAATGCCTGAAAATAAATGTATTTGGAATGCAAAATAAAATAATTAATTTTTTGGAGCATTTTATTTTCTATTAATCATCTCCAACTAATTAAAATGCATTTCTTCGAATAATTTGATAGATACCTTTCATAAATTCGGAAATATTTATTTATTTAATTGCTAAATTATATAATTCGGCGACAAGATTTCAAATTTTCTATAAAAACAGTAACTTTGTTTTAAGAATGCATTTTACTAATGAATTTTATAGATTCATGGTCAATATAAAAATATTAAATGGAAAATTAAATAAAAGAGATTTACGTATTAAAGATTTGGTTATGTTTCAATTAAATTACTTAAAATTTCTTATATTTCCCTCATATTTTAAATTAATTTTTCTATGTATTTTAACATTTCAATCAAATTATTTGACAGTCTAATTCATCAAATAATGCATTTATTAGAATTTTGAATTAGAATAATTGCATTTATTCTGAATCCCAGAAATATTAAATTGATAAAAATATTTAAATAAGTATAATTTCAATAATTTTTGAAAGTCTTTTCAATTTTTCATTATGAAAATAATATTTAATTCGAATTGAAAAAATAATAATTAATAATGATCATTTAAGAAATTATTTAATTAAAATTTATACATAGGTTCAGTTTTTCATAAGGTTTTGGCAGATTCGCTGCAAAAATTAAAAATATAGAAAATTAATTTGAATAAGAAAAATATTTAATCTTATTTATTATTAATTATTAATAAGATTGTTTATTTTTTATATTTAATATCAAATTTATTTGGGAAAAACTTTTTGAATTTTCACTGCGAAAATAATTATTAAATCAAGTTATAAGAACAATAATTTTTTAATTATAGTTTTTTAACAATGTTTTGTATTAATATTTACTTTTAGGTCAAACTTTTTAGAATATTTTGAAAGATTCTCTTCAAAAATTTAAAAATATAGAAGTATTAAATTGGTGAAAGAAAATATTTAATCATAAATATTTTAATTATTAGATATTTAATAATTGATTCATTTAAAACTTTTTGAATTTTCAAAAGTGCTAATAAAACAAAGCGACTTATAATCTTTCAAAAGAAATGCATCTCTTTTGAAGAAAAACAATGAATTAGAATTTTATAAAAAAGCGTTTATGAACTATGCATAAAAACATATGCAAATATATATAATATTTAGACAACTTTTAGACAAAAAAATTTATACTTTTACATTTTTAAAGTTGGTAAGGAATAAATTTATTACTAGTTGACAAATAATTCTCTACATTAATGATATCTGATTGTCATTTTTCTCTGCAAAAAATATTTATAACGGTTGTGAAGCTCATTTTTACAGGTTGAAATTTTACATACCTAATAGACTATCCAATTTCAACTTGAGTTATAAATATCCATTTATTTTCAGCATTTTAGTTCCAACTAGACTATTCAGAAAATCAATTAGACTTACAAATTAGTTTTTGTAGAATATTATTTTCTTTTACTTTTTTTGAATATTTTATTTCTCTAGAGGTTTTAATTTTATCTACAGAATTGCTGGAAATAATATTTACCCCTTTTTTTTATAAAAAAAAAGTTTTATGAAACAGTAATTGAGATAAACTACTATAGATAAAAATGATAATTTCTGATAAGCTGATTAAACGTTTGCAGATAAAAAAAAATTCTATTATTTCTTTGATAACAACTTTTCATAAATGGGAGTATGGATTAATGCGTTTAAATTGTTTCGAGTGGAAGTTAACCCAGATTTTTAATGACATTAAAAACGAGTCATAAATTACTAAAAAAAGTCATTTTTGTTATCCTAAATAGAAGTTTGTTTGCCTAAACAGGAATTGATTCAATTTTTTATCCTGCCAAAACATGCTGTTGATTTTGGAATGAGGTTTCTGACGTCATCAAAAATTCGAATACAAAAAAAAAATTATTATCTGTACGAGCATCTCAAAAAATCACTTTTTCATAAAGCGTTGCCATCGAATTTACAAAAAATCTGATGAAAAAAATAAGTTAATGACTACAGCAAATAAAACCTAGAAAAATTTCATTTTGAGCAAGCGATTATAGGAAATGCGTTATTTATTTAAACAATCAATGAGAGACATTTTTTTTTGAAAATTTCACAAAATGAAGAACAGAATTCTACAAAATTTTGTTGTTTAGAGATGATATAAGGAGTACCTGATATTTATATTTCTCACATGAAAAAGAATTATTGAACTATCCACTTAAAATAAAAGTCGATGACTTTTTGCAGTTTAATTAAATTCTTCTGATCAATATTAAAACCGGGAGGCACATGCTCAAATTCTCACTCACTGCAATTTTTTTCCCTCACTAAGTGTCAAAATCAGGCACTTAGGATGAAGTCCTGACGTTAAAAAAGCTCTTAACATTGTTTAGGATGTACATAATCCTGTTTAAAGAATATTAAATGAGATTTCGTATAATTTTTACTTCCTCGTACATGAAGAGAAAACAATATAAACGCCCAAAAGGGTGTCGTCGATATATACGAGTATTTCCATTTTTTCAAATTCTTCCTGAATTTAGAATTAGAAGAGGTATCTCAACTTTTTTCCCACCCAAAATTGTATATAAATATCAAATATACTCTTAAAAGTTTGATATATAATTTTTATAACAGAATTATAGACATATATCAAATTATAGTCGAAATTCATGAAAGAAAAAGGTATAATATTATTCTTAAGCAAGCAATGTTGACTTGATAATTAAAAAAATCATTGAATTATAATAACTAAATTTAAGATCTTTTTCTATCTCTACAATTAAACTTTTTTTTTTTCTCGAACGAATTTATAGCATTAAGCAATTTGGAAACAAAATAGAATTTCACAAATTTTTGATTCTTACATGTAATTCCTCTGATATATTTATTACTAGTAGTACCCACACAACGTTGCCAGTGGCAAAGCATCCAAGAAGAAAAATTAGCTTTAAACTTAAGGGTAGCGTCCACTCGATATGGCATGGGCATGTTACGCAACATCAAACAACATTGAAATATGATTAGAAATTATCAAAAATAGCTACAAAACTATTTTTATAGCACACATTCAGAAATATTTAGGCTGTTACAAAAGGTAAAACTATGATATGTCCGTGGGGAAGACACAGGCGATCATTTCGCTCATCGGGAGATTCATTGTGTCTCCGCAATTCGGTCTCAGTGAGATTCAAATGAAGGCAGTTATTTCGCTCATCAAAAGATTCTTCATCTCTAAGTGTGGACATTATTTCTCTGATATTCGCTAACCGAACGTTTCTTTCCTCGCCGACCAAAGTTGAAGTTACTTTTTTTGGGTGGGAGGCACAGTGAGTTTTGAATTTCTGTTTAAAACTAAATGTAAACAAATAAATGTATCGCATATGCATACCACAGCTCTTAATATTTGGGAATGCGCAGTTTGAAGTTTTCACACATGCGCGGATAACTGCAAAGTTAAAACCACGATTAAACAACTCCTTTTTTGTATTTCTTAAATATTCTAAATTTTAATGCATTATTTTGTAAATGAACCTAAACTTTAAAGTACTAAAACCTTTCTCAATAAATTCTCTACAAAATGGTGTAAATATGTCCGTTAACTGTTTATCGAGTTTTTGCAGTTCAAACATGTAGCTTTCAGGGGACTTCATTTCCTAATATGTATAGATTATATGTATCCCAATACAAAACTCGTTAATTTCGATATATATAATTTGCTGTATTAACTTGGATACCAAACTGAACATAAGGCCCTTTTATCACAATCGTTTAAATGGAAGAATCTAAGCAACGCACCTGATTGAACTCATTATACTATAGTATAAAACAAAAACTAGACCCTATTTTACAAATTTACGGAGAAAAAATTCAGTAAACTTTTTTTTAAAAAATAAATAGAAAACAAATAAGAAAATGCCACTATGTCTTTGTTGTATAAAATCATCGCGTATAAAAACGTGCATTTACGGATTTTTCCCAAAAAGAGCTAACTGTAGGACAAGTATCAATGACATATTCATAAAAGTCAAAAGTTCAATTACTAGACACTAAATCCTTTTAAGAGAAGTTTCAATGTCTGGAAAACAGAAAAAGAAAAACAATTTTTTAAACGAAATATAAGATGGTATAAAAAAAATTTCTAAAAATATTCATCTTAAACCAATCAAGTATTCATAAAAAGTGCTGTATTTTTATTTTTAGCAATTTTGGCATTAAGTACATTTAATACTATAAAAGACAGTCTTTTATATTCTGATATACCTTTTGAAATAAGAAACTTTAGAGAACTTTATACTGTACCAGTTTTACAGCTGAAACTTCAATTTTAAATTCCATGCTTTGATGTTGAATAACTGTGTTTGACTTTTAACTGAATAAATCTAACTTTCTTTCAATCTTGATCAAATTAGTAATGATTTAGAACTAAACCTTTTCAAGATCCAAAGACAGGCGATTGACTGAATTAGAACTTGGAATTTTTCTTGCAAACTTTCCAAACTTTTAAATCTAAGTTCATTCGTTAACGTTCTTCCATTTCTATTGATTTAAAATAAAAGATAGCCTAGACAACGTATTTATAACCTTTACCATTTAATAGATATAAAATTATTTTTTATGCATAGTTACAAATGTATTTTTTTATTTTCTATATTATATTATATATTTTTTATGGAAATACATTAAATAGTTATTTTAAAATTACACTTTTTGTCTTGGAAGTCATTTGGTATTTCCAGTGTAATCTACTTTTTAAGACTGGGTGTGGTCTTCCTCATACTTTCTTTTAAATAAAGTTGTTGTACCAGAATTACTTTCAAGTAAAGCTATTATTACTCTCAAATAAAGTAGTTACACCAAAATTACTCTCAAATAAAGTAGTTACACCAAAATTACTCTCAAATAAAGTTGTTATGCCAGAATTACTCTCAAATAAAGTTGTTATGCCAGAATTACTCTCAAATAAAGTTGTTATACCAGAATTACCCTCAAATAAAATTATTATACCAGAATTACTCTCAAATAAGGCTGTTACTACTCTCAAATAAAGTTGTTATTCCAGAATTACTCTCAAATAAAATTGTTATACCAGAATTACTCTCAAATAAAGTTGTTATGCCAGAATTACTCTCATATAAAGCTGTTACCTTCCTTACTCTCAAATAAAACTGTTTTACTAGAAAATGGCACTGAGTATAATAGTTGTGAAATATTATTTTGTGCGAACGTAGTATTTGTATTGATTCAAATTTGGCGACTTATTTGGCAATTTATTCTGATATGAGTTAATAACATTCGAAATTCAAATTTACGCGTTAGACGCGTTTTTTCTTACTAATTAAAACCAAAATTTGGCAAAAAAGTTACATTTGTAGTTGAAAAATCTCATACCAAAATCTACTCATTGCATTTTTGAGCTATCAATTCTTTGAGATCAGGAAGTATAGACCAACAGACGGCCAACCTCACATTGGATTTGGTTCAAAATGCAAAAGATGTTTACCCTAGAGTTTTTAAATATGTGTACGGAATATTATTTATCTAACTCTCTTTCTTTTGCAGTTATCTTGTTAAGTCAAATTCAAACAGCAAAACAAATAGACTTCCTTTTAAAGAATTTTGAACAAAATTAGATAGAAATCTAAAAGTTTGGTGTGAAGCTTTAATGCCGAATTTCAACCGTCTAACTCTAAGCGTTTTGAGTTATCATTATCACATACAGGCATACACATGGACATTTCCCAAATACACGTTTTTCGAACTCAGGATTAAAAATTGAAAATTCGCCACAATGTAGAATTCAAATTTTTTTAAAGATTACTATATTTTCTTTATGCGACGTATAAGGGGAAGTCATAAGTAGCGCATCATGGTTTTTAATAATAATTTCCACTTGATATGTCAATTATAGAAAATGGCAAAATTTTGGCAGATTTTATTTTCAATATTGGCACGGTTTTGTCGAACTTTAGGAAAGAAACTATGCGGTAATATAAAGTTGTATCTCGGAATATTGCAAATTAAAATTATCTTTTTAAAAATAAAAGCATCTTTGTCATTTTTACTGTTATTGAATTGAATGAATAAAATATTTTATTTTTTTACCTAGTGAAAATACTCAAACAAAAAGCCTGTACAATGAGAGAAAAAGAAAATTTCTGTATAACTTTAGCTCAAAATATTGGGGTACAATTCAATTTTAATGACCAACCAAAAAGCACCAAGAAAAGATTAAGCTAGATTTAAAAAATATACAATAACAATAAAGAGCATTATTATTAATTAATAATGCTCTTTATTGTTATTAAATATGCAAATCAAATAAAAATTTTGAATATGCAAATCACATACTAATACTATACTATACTATACTATATAATTATACAAAAGAAAGTCGGTAAAATTCTGCATTATTTGGTGATTTCTCACTTTGAGATCACTGTAAGAAATATGGTGGAAATCTACATTATTTGGCGGTTTTCGCTGCCTCCCGACTAACGGAAAATTACCTTACTTTAATTTAAGATAAAATTCGTTTAGACTAATTTCTAAAATGAATACTTTAAAGGTCAATTCTTCACCTTCTATAATACTAAAAGCCTAATAACATAATATATTTTTTTTCAATTGATAATACGCCTAAATAACATCTGAATAAAATAATGAAACCTTACAATAATATATCGTAATACAAATGTAGTAATTAAATAAATGGGGATTTCCTTTTAATTTTATTCAAATTATTCTAACCATTACAATGCTTAATGTCATGAATAGTCATAACAATTTACAGAGTCATGAACAAATTATTTTATGTGGTTTTATTTTTTTACCTAAATGTATTGTATATATTCTTGTATCCACTTTTTTCGAATGAATCCTATTTTCCCACGAAACTTGATTTATTTTATGATGTCCGTTATTTAATGCATAGTTCATATTAATATAGAAAATTTCATTCAAAATATTTATTAATCAATTGGTTTAGTTTTTCGTTTTTCTCGCCAGAAATTGATTCCAGTCATAAATTTTATTGCGAACAGTATAATCTGGTTTTAACGGCAACTAAAATGCTTTAAAAAATTTCGTAAAATTATAAAAACACACACAATTTAAGTATTATTTATTATGAAAAATTCTGAACGTGCAAATTACTTGCTGCATAGTTTGACAAAATCGCCAAATTCGCGAAATTGTTTGTTTGTTTTTGCGCTCTTTGATTGCCATTACAATCGATAAGTTTCGCAAACTGTAATTTTTAAAATATGCGAAATTTTACTACGAATCGCTATCTTAGCACTATCTTGGTGAGAAACCACAAGTAGCCTACAGATTACGGAACTTAGTATGATTGGCACGAAATTTGGCTTCTTTCGAAAGTATCTAACATGTAAAGAATATTGAACTCTTATGAATAAACTGGAAGTGTGTTAACAGTTAGCGACTCTATGTTATCATATATTTTTATAAATAAACAATCAACTCTATCTTCTCCGATGAGACGTGCGTGATAGCATATGTGGGAACCGGAACTTTGTTTAAACTAACATCAATTCAAGGCAAATACCAGATGCTGCCAACGCAGCTGCATAAATATAACCTTAAATATATATCATGCAATCTGGATAACGATATGCATTATTTAGTAAAAGAAAATTAAGTGTTATCATCATTTCACTGTGGTATGAGTAAATATTTCCTTTAGACTCGAGTAAGATAGACGTAATCACCATACGTGCATAATACGGTTACAGAGATAACAACGAAGTTAATCGTTTTCGTTACATAAGCCAGTTTTATACTTATTAATATCTGAAAATTATAAAAATCGTTTGCTGATATTTTTACAATAGTTTTACTTAAATGAACATAAAAGGAAAAATAAATATAAACAAAATGAAATCTTCAACCGTAAATTTCAACTTACCATTTGAGAAAATTATTGTTTTATAAGTCATTATTTGTTTTGATTAATTTAAGTCATTAACCAGTTTAAATCGGTTTGAAACAAGCACGAGACTTTTCTATAGGTCATTATAATCCTCTCTCTCTATATATAGGTATATATATGTGTTTATAATTATATTTTTTAAACTTTAATTTTCAATTTTTCTAGCAGACAAAGTTTTGGACCTCGACCGATTTTGAGATGAAATAACTTCTGAATAGTTCTTCGCCAACCTTTTATAAACACATCTGCTTTCAAAGAAGTATACGTAACAGCAAAGCAATACTGGCAAAAGCAGGTCAACTTTTTAAAACGCATCTGCTATTAAAGAGGAATACTTAATAATAAAGCAATGACAAAAACAGGTAAAAATATTTTTCCCCGTAAATTTTGGAGACATCAAAATCTCCTAACCAAAACAATACCATGTTCTCACATGATAAAATCTTCTCTGATAATTGTTTGCTAAGTTTAATTAGTTTTAAATACTTTTCGCATATAATTCTCAAACCTAGAATTTGGCTTAATTCTCTTCCTTGTTTAAATTTCTATTTATCAGATATATTCCATTTCGTTAAACATGATATTATTTTAATGGATAAACAATTCACAACATAATTTAAGGTTTGAAATTTTCTACACTTGTGCATTCTTGATGATAGTGTATCGTTTTATTTTTTCATAACCTAAATACCAGTTGATAATTCATTTAATTAAAATTTGATTTCGCATCTAAGGCAGTAGCCAACTGAGTTTGAAAAACAATAAATCTAGAAATAAAAAAAAAACGTGAATAATTTTGTGACTGACAACCAATAATTGCTATACACCCTACAATGTTTATATTCAAGTTTCAAGAAAAAAATAATAATTAAAACTAGTAAAGTGTGAACTCTTTTGTGCATATTTTTACATTATTTCTTTTTGCATGTCTAATATTTCCTTTAAATTTTGATTTCAACAACATTCAACTTCTTAACTCATATCTCCCCCTAAATATATATATATATATATATATATATATATATATATATATTAGCAGTTGATTACCGATTGCATGAGTGCATCCAAATATTGAAGTAGCTTTTAAAATTTGAAATTGATTTTGTATTGGTTTTAGAAAAATTATTTTGTACACTATAAATATCTAATAATTCGCAACTTACACAGGCTTTATTTTTTTAAATAACTTAGGATGTTCTAAGTTGCTATAATTTTTTTCTTATTTATTTAAATATTATGGTATTAATCTTAATTTTGGTTATTAATGGCCTTTTAGAAAATATTCTATTGGTAATAATTTAAATGAAATGTAACTCAACGGGTTGAAAAGTTCTTTTTATAATGTATCCATAAGTGAAATTGTATTAAAGATTCTAAAATACTGTCTAACATTTTTTTTAAATCGGGATTATTTATAATAATGTGCAAGAATCATAGAAAAACAAATATTTGATTTACAATACGATATTTCTTTCTGTATTTACTAATAATAAAAGAAAATATATCTGTGTGTAGGGGATTTGAGCATTTACGGTGATTAAACTGAAGCAACTAATTTTATTTTCAAATATGCTTTGGATATCAAAAATTTGTACTTTGAAGCAAGTTTTTTTTTAATTTTAAATATAATTCAATTAATAAAAAACTCTGAAAATTATTTTCTAAAAATATTAATAAATAAAAATGAGTTTTATATCGTTATTTTTAATGATATATAATTAACTGTCATGGTTTCTTTCTAATATTTTTAATGTTATTTTTGTGTAACTTTTAATTTTTTAAAAGTAGTTTTACAATGGAATTCAAACAATCAAAAACTATTTTATTAAATTATTCTTTTAATAATTTTTATTGGCGTTGAAAGTCACGTAAAAAATCATTCTGCTTATTATAAGTGCAGTTTACAAGCGGAATGTTAAAATGAAATCTGAGCATCAAAGTTCATTTAGGATGCTCAAATATATTAGATATTTACACTTTAGATTAAATCCTTGAACCAAATTTTATACATCTTTCATATTTTTGTAGCTATTGCATTAACTTATATTTAGAAAGTCATATTTTTTCCTATTTCAACAGAGGTTTATAAATTTTATATAAAGCTCATACACCAAACGATAACCCAAAAGTTTTTGAGATCTACAAATTTTGTATAAATCTCATGCACCAAACGATAAACAACACATTTTTGAAACCTACAAATTTAATATAAAGCTCTTATAGAAAATGATAACCAACACGTTTTGGAGATCTACAAATTTGATATAAAGCTCATATAAACGATAGCTAAAACGCTTTTGAGATTAACAAATTTGATATAAAGCTCATATAGTAAACGATAACTAAAAAGTTTTTTTTGGGGGGGG
>JAOUZG010044463.1:2571728-2589026 GCA_026289955.1 Argiope argentata
ATATATATATATATATATATATATATATATATATATATATATATATAGGGAAATTATGAGCTAATAGTGGAAATTGGCAAAAAAAGAAGAAGAAACTATGTGGATTCTGTAAAAAGAAGCATTTCTAAAACAATTTCATTAAATTTAAATTTTTTCATAATTAGAACTATAACTTGACCTATTGAAACAAAAATTTGGCATTATGTTAAAAGTTTAGAAAGAAGAACACATATCAAACTTCATTTGTTTAGATCTTTAATTCTCAATACTTCTTGAGATGCTGCGTCCAACGAAGTGGTTTTTAAATTTATCTATGCTTCATGTATTAAATTTGTGTTCAGTATTTATTTATTTACCTTTTCACGTTTAATAGCAGGAATGTTATTTATGCTATGACAGACAAACAAAATTCTAGCTAAATTTGAAAATCTCCAAATTTGACGCAAAAATTACTTACTGAAATTCGTTTGTTTCGATAGAAGCATCTTTAAGCTGTTCTGCTATGGCAGGCAGACAGACAGATTGAATTCCAAAAATAAGGTGTGTGCGTTTTTTTTTTTTTTTTTTTTTTTTGTACTTGGGTAAGGAACAAGTAAATTTATCAAAATGTCGCATTCAAATTTTTCAAAGATTGCATCCTCTTTAAATACTTTCTATAAAATAAAGTAGAACTCAGCAATAACATTATTTTCATTATCTATACAATAAAAATGAAACGCCAAATGTATTGCTAAGTGCAAAACTCGACAATTGTTCAACCAGTTCGGCCAAATTTTGTTTAAAAAATATTTTCGTTTTAATACGAGGAAGGCTCTTATTGAGAGAAAAAACGAAAAATTGCGAGGAAAGTAGTAAAATGACAATTTTATTACTTTCCCGCCAAAAATCTTCATTTCTCCACTGCTAAAGACTAAGACTTCAGGTTTTTTTTCCCATGATAATGAGGGTAGGCTTAACATGTTTTCGAACGATTATTTCAAATTATTCTTTTAATTTTCTTAATGTTTAAGGTATTTAACATTAAACATTGTTAATTATTCGATTTTGAATTACTTTCGGATTAAAATAAAATAAAATAAAATAAAGGAAATTAAAAATTTCTAATCTGTATTGCATTACCCCAAATGGCGTAGAAAATTCACACATTTGCATTGTCCCAACTGGAGTAGAAAATTCAGGAATGTGCAGTGTGATGTAATTGTTGACAACTGAGTTTTCAATTTAATTAAAACTTTAAAAACTATGAGTATAATACTATTGTAGCTATCTCAACACCAATCATTAAACATAATGATTATACGAAATGATTTTTAAAAAATGTGGACTTGATTTGATTTTTTGCTTTATTTCATGTATACATTGCAAATAAATTGTTTTTTGGTTAGATGTGTGGTTTTCCACGCATAAGAAAACTTGGGTAAAAGCAAGTATAAATAGTAGTATAATATAAATGAATAATAGTATAATATAAATGAAATACCTCAAAACAAAAGAAGGAAAAAAAACCGGAAATAAATAATAAAATTAAATATATATTTTTTAGTATATTAGAATTATCTTTTTTTAAGAATATTTAAATTTATAATCGTATTAAAATTCCTAATCTGCATTGTGTTGCCCCAATAGGTGTTGAAAATTTACATAATTGTTCAGAACTGTGTTCTCATTTTAATAAAAAGTTAAAAAAAAGGTGTGTAAAATGCTGTTGTACCTATCTCAATCTCGATGGATAAATAAAATTGAATTGACTTGATTTTAAAGAAATACGAACTTCATTTGCGGTTTTGCTTTATTTCAGGTACACACTGTAAATGAAACGATTTTAAGTTAGTTTTATGCTTTTCCATGCGTACAAAGTTACGAATGAAAGCTAGTAGTTTAATAAATTATTTATTATGAAGTTACATCTTGGAAGTTTTAATCTATAACCCCTTTTAATTGTAAAAAAAACAAAGCAGTTATTATATTTTTAACCACAAAACGTACGGCAGATGCATCCTGAAATCCAAAACATTAATTTTCTCCAATTAAATTACATAAAGTTGATCTACTTGAAAAAGCTTTAAGGTTTTATAAACCATCACCGTTTGTCATTTATGACGTGACGTTTATAATTTTCGAATCGATGAGAACTAGGTCGTTCGGAAGAATTCGGCTTATTTCGGATCGATTCCGACGTCGATGTATGCAATCTTTAATTGCAACTTGCCAAATGTAATATGGAGCGGTTTTGCTCAAAACAGTATTATTAAGAATCATTAAATTCTCATCATTTTGGATGACTAACTTCATGAAGAATGTTTTTACTATGATTAAATTTTGGTGACATCTGAGTAAAAATAATTAATGTTTTCCTTACCGTTAACTTTTCATCTTAATAATACTAATCACTTTAATAGAAAATTCCAGAATGTCAGAAACTTTTAATTGCTTATGTAGCGTCATATTTATATTATATTATCCATCAACTGAATAATTGTTTCAGGAAGTTAATATCCTAAAAACAGAAATACTTAGCTTTTAAATAATTGTTAATGCATCCTTATTTTTATTTTACAATACATGAAGTATAAAGAAAGTATAGTAATAATAAAAAATAAAAAATTCGAACTCGAATTTTTGATGGCATTTAAGAACCTCCTTGGATTCAAAAAAATTGTTTTTGTATTCCTTCGGTCTATGACAAAGATAACACAAAAACTCTTTGAACTAGATAGTTTAAATTTTGGTATAAGGTGTTCACACCAAATAAGCAAGTTTCTATCAAATTTTGAGTAGACATTCTTTCTGATGAATTCCAGTTAATCGAATATAAGTTAATACTATAACTATTACATAGATTTAAAATCTGTAGTGTAGACGTCTTTCAAAGTTTTAGACAAAACCAAGTATGGTTTGACTGTCTGTCTGCCTGTCTGTATTTTCAGAAATATGTTAACCCCTTAACTGGTTTATTTTCCTTACTATCAAATAAGATGACACCTTCTATTTTGGGAATATTTTCTTATTTTGATTCAGTTGGAAATCCATGGAATACTTGGTTTATATAAGTATTCGAAGCCATTTTGCTATTGAATTATAATTGTAATGAATGGTTTATTTTTTGTTAACAACTATCAAAATTCGATAAATCGATGCGCGTTCGGGGTACGGGCAAACTCGTTAAGGGGTTATCGCGATATTTAAATGATGGGATTTTCTGATTACAAGGGCGGATTTGTGTTAAATCTTTGTTCAATCATTTGATAAAGACATGTCTAAAGTACAAATTATCTTTTTGAATCCTATTTATCGTATGTCAAGCATTAATTATCAAAACATTCTAGAAGGGTGACATGATATATTCAGTAAATATCTTAAATTTGCGTTAAAGATTAATATTTCGTAACTATTATCTGCCAAGTCATGCAATACATTCCTTAGCATGCCAAATTTTAAAAAAAGGTATAAGATAAAGTTTTGGGTAAACAAATACCCCCCTATCTATTTGCCCAAAATATATGGAGTCTTGGAATGTAAGAAAGACAATATGAAAAAATGGTAATCCAAAATTAAATAAGAATGTTTCAAAGAATAAATAAATAAATAAAACAACAATTGGCACATCATAATTTAAATGACTACCGTAGAATTGAGTGCCATTGGTTTAATCTCATATTTCTTAATTTGAATTGGTTGAATCATTCACATTTTGTTAGCACAAAATATCCGTCGACAGTGTTCACAATATCGCCAAAAGTTGTGACGATTTTGTTCGGTATAGCATACTAGTGAGGTTATTTCGGTAACAATGAATGTATTATATTATAGCAATACAATATTATGTACTCTTTTATTAGCCAGGTCGCAGTGAAAAATCGCCAAATAATGCAGAATTCTGCCAAATTTCTTGGTGATTTACATGTGAAAAATTACCAAATAATGTAAAATTTCGCCAAATTTCTTTGGCGATTTTTGCTGGCAAACGGCTAACGGAAAAATTCCGAATTTTAAATTAAAGGGCCAAACAATAAATATTAAAAGTTTACAGGAAAAATCGGCAAATATCTGTGGTCTGAAATGTTTTCAACTAAAAATTACTTATAAATTATTAATGAACTATGTTTTCTTTCAGATGAAAATGTATTTTAAATTTTACACATTTCAATAAAGAGAGCCATAGTACATTAAATGTCCTTTATAAAACTATTTCTTTTTTTTTCTTGCTTCTAGCAATAAAAAGGAATGTTAATTGTTTTCATTTTTAATGGCATTAAAGGTAAAATGTTATTTATAAGTAAAAAAATTTCAAAATGTTTATAAAAAAATATATTTTGTATATGTAATCGGTATGGAAAGACAATCAATTTTTTGATTATTTTCTTTTACAAAATTCAAGAAAAAAATTCAGAATGAAATATTAAAAGCATAGATGAAAAATGTGTCTTTTTCATTAAAATCAATAAAAATATTATTGTAAGATATGCTATTATAGATTCTTTAAAAATTAATTAAATCTAAACAGAAAAATAGTGGCAAGCCTATCAAAAATTATATTTAAAAATATAATACAGAGGTAGGCAATGGGAAGAAAATGCATAAAATATTTCTTGTAATGCAGGAACAACCTGGTTGCTAGATAGTTGGATTCGCTTCCCTTGGGCTGCAAGTTCGAACCGGTCGGTCGAAGACTCTCCATGCGCATGGCTGAAAAGTCTGTCTTGGTCACAGAGTTTCTCATGTCGAGATTAATACCACTGGGAGTAATGGTTCAGAGGTGATAGTTCTCTGTTCCAGATCTAAACTACGATCTGTGGATGAATGAATAAAATGTATGAGTGGAGTCCAACCCGTAAATTTTTTTGAGACGTGTGTGAGATAAATATCAGATTTCTACTCTTTGGTGCTTAGGGGTCCATACCCTCAGGCGCTACTGCACCCCTCCTTCCGTTGTAAAGCGTAACAGGAGAACAACAATTTCATGTGATAATTTTATCCTATTTTGGATCTCTCTGAACTAACTTACCACAAAAGGAGTTTCTCACAATACGTTTAGTAATGGAATTATTTTTAAAAAGATAATGTATTTTATAAAAAAAGCGTCTTCTCTAAATTTTATTTGTTTTGCAAGTTTAATGAGAGATAGTTTGAAGAATTCCGTCTCTTAAATGATAATATATTGGAATTCATTTTTAGATAATAAACATTCAATTTTTAATCATCATAAACATTCCATTCTTAATCCTTAAACTTGATTAAGAATGGAATGTAATATAAGATTCTGTTCATTTTTTAAACAGAATCTTATATGAGATAAATCTGTATATTCAAATTTTAAACATTAATAAAATATATTTACGCTTCAATTTCTATCTTAGCGCTTGAGCTTTATATGATGTTATAAAAAGTAATAGATATTTTATAACATCATAATGAAATACTTTTAACTCTCTAATGAAAACATAAAATTTAAATAAAACTATAAAAAAAATAAAACCGACGCAGAAACGAGACTCTAAAACTACTTGTAGCATAATAAAATAATGTAAATTGATAAAAAAAATATTATATAAAATAAAACGTGCTGTAAATAAAGTTCCAAACGAACCAGAAAAAGCGCGGGAAAAATGAGAGAAAAAAAAAACTAAAACCATTACACCCCGTAATTAAATGGAACATTCCGGTAATTATTTCGTACGTTCCTTCTTCTTTTTATTATACTTCAACTCATATCTCACTTCTAACTGCAAGAAAAATTCCTCTTCCAAGAAAGACTAACTTCGACTTTTGGAAAAAAAAAAAAAAAAAAAAAAACTAAACTTAACCTAACGAAAAAAATACTTCTAAGACCATTTAGCCTCCTAACTTTCTCATAACGAGTAAACGTTTTAAATTTTAGTACTGGCCAGAGTAAAATAAATTTTTCCATTACTTTTTAACCCTAACCACTGGCGGGTCTCGGCAAAGAATTCTAAATGATTATTTACATTTGGCGGTTTCTCCTCTAAACCCCTAATTTCGCTCATTTCGCTAAACTTTGAGTCTCTGAAATTAATTTCCCAAAGTGTTAGCAGCTTTAAGTGTGTTCATTTGAGAGCGGCCATAAAAGACCCGGCGGTAAGTTAAAATTGCGAGTTATTTATTTTCATTTCCTTTTTAAGCGACATAAAATTCGAGAGAGCTTCAAATTTATGAGCTCTTTCTTGAAAGAAGGGCTCTTTTAAATCCACTAATAAAAAAATACAGAGCTTCACCTAAGTGGATTAATATATATTTTTTCTTTTGTGATTTTTTTCTTTTTCTGTATACGTAGATGTCCTAATGTTAGGTAGTGATCGATTGGTTTGATTTTTAAAATGTGACCTGATTTTGAAAGTTGGAAACACAATTCTTTAATAAATCAGTGGGGCAGTTACACCCACCAGGATGGCACTTAACTTGTAAATTCAATAAAGTGGATGATTTTGAGTTTAATTTTGTCTTACAGTTAAGAAAATAAAATACAGTACAGTACACTCCTATGTATCCGGCTTTTGTACAATTTGTTCTAGCTTTCTTTCTTTCTTTCTTTTTATATACTTCCTTTTCATTCTTTCTTTCTTTTTATACAAGGGATGCAATTGATTGCATTAGCAACATTGCATTTCTAAATTATACGAAAACTTTGCAGTAACACGAGTTTTTTTTTTTAAATATAAATAAAAATCCGAGTTATACAAGGAAAACAATTGATTGCATTAGTAACATTGCATTTCAAAATTAAACGAAAAATTTGCAGTAACACGAGTTTTTTTAAATATAAATAAAAACCCGAGTTATATAAGGAAGGCAAGGGATTGCATTAGCAACATTGCATTTCTTAATTATATGAAAACTTTGCAAGAACACGGGTTTTTTTAAATATTATAAATAAATTTCCGAGTTACTTATATATGTATTTTTTTTCTCAAATTATACTTCTAACACTTGTCCAGACAATTAAAAAATATCTTATAGTATTGTTGTTGTTGTTAGTGGCGTTTGTCATGCGCAAGCTTCGCCGAGGCATTAGCGAGTTTTAAGCCGAAAGGAGCGTCTTTTGTTTCGAAATAGCGCCAACTAGGACCAAGAGTACGACTTAGCTACTCACTCATCACAGTCATTTGCACAACCCCTTTTTACAGAGGGGCACAATCATACATCTTACAGAGAGAACACAGAAAAACAACCATGCCCGAACCGGGACTCGAACCCGGGAAGCCTAGTTCCCGGGAAAGACGCGCTAACTCTACGATAGGCACCAATTCGACGATTTTATAGTTCTTTTAACGCAAGATTTATGGACCAAGCCAAATTCATTAAAAATTTGAACACTATATATATATATATATATATATATATATATATATATAAACTTTAATATTACTTTTTTAAAACATACGTTGGTTTTGGGTTAAGTAATGGAATATATGTAAACGTTCATTCCTCTTTCCCGCAGACCCCTTCATTTCGCATTACCGAATGTGCTATACCTATTTTCACGGTCGTGAGTCAATTTGACTCATAGAGTAGTTTAACAATTAATAGCATAACGTGAAATTTATTGGTCATTATTGATTTGAGCAACATTCAAGTTGCAGGTGATTTGTTTCTCTTCTTATTTTGCATTTCTCACAGACACAATTCCAATGACAGAAATTCATGCTACTGACGCACGGAAAGACAGTCAAGTTCAACAATCATGCAAAAGAAACAGATGTAGAAACCCTTGTGCTAAATGTAACAGAAATGTTTGTGGAAAACGGGCTTCAAAAATAGAGTTTATATGCAAAAAGTTTTTATGGGAGTATTCAGTTTGCTACTATCCTGCTTTCGTATTATTCGACCTAGATTTATTTTATCGTAATTAAATGAGGAAAGCAAGGTGTCTATTAAGTCAAAACCTAAAAACTGTAACTTTTGACCTTTCATTTTAGGATACCTTTTCATATCTGTGCAATAATTTATCAGTGAAATACAAAATCAGTTTGAGCCAATTTCTTTAAGAATCAGGTCTAAGATTTACGTTAATGTTTTGTTTATGTTTCCTGCATTTAAGTTGGGAATTACAGAATTTATGTTAGAATGTGAAAAGTTTATATCCTATAACTTATTTTTACACTGATAAATTCCTGAAACGTGCAGTGCAGTATACTACCATATATAAACTAACAGTACAGATCCTTCGATTTTAACTCTACAAGTTACCATCAACTGCTTTTATGATTCATTTGGACACGGACGTGACTGTCTTCCCATTCCACGTTGCTTGAGATAAACAGAAGGTTTAGTACTCAATAAGAAGTGAGAAAATACATATTATAACAGTGAGTTATGGTATACAAATTTTGTTTTCTGGTATTGGTGCTGGTGGTGGTAATGGTGTGGGAACATGAGTTTATAGAATTGTGGCATATACAGTATTTTTTTTTTGTAAACCCACCTATTCTTCCACTACATTAGGCCGAATACATAGGAGGGTACTGTATACAATTTAAAAATGTATTTTTCTCATTGACATTTAGTTTCAAAATTGAGTATTTGTCTACAATCCAATAACATGACCACATACATAATTTCTTAATACTCATTTGGAAAGTTTAGAATACTGCCTGAATTGGCTGAAAGTTTTTATATTGCCTGAACTGTCCGAAAGTTTTTAATATGTATAAAATAAAAATGCTATATGCATACAATAAAATATAATTTTTTATGCATATTTCAATGTATCATGACAGAACCTAATTTCTTGAACGGCCAAGCAGCACGTGTTCGTGTAAGTTAAATTATATTTTTATTGAGTTTAATTGTTTCATTGAATGAGTCACTTTAGTATTGCAAACGATCCAAAAAACTTTGTCTCGCATTTATTGTTTAAAAAATATCACATTTCTTATTTATTTCATTTCATATAATCACGCGCTCAAAATGACGTTTTTCTAAATTTTATTCTGCTGTAGTCATTAACTTATTTTTTTTTAATCAGAGCTTTTGTAAATGCAAAGGCATCACGTTATAAAACGTTGCTTTTTTGAAATTCTCGTGCAGATAATAATTTTTTTTTATTTTTCGCCTACGGATTTTTGTTGACGCCAAAAACCTCATCCCTAAAACAACATCATTATCTGAAAGGATAATAACAGTCATTCACATTTCAGAATATCCCTTGGTTAAGACATTTGCTTTAAAATGGAAATAAATTTATGAAACTAGTAGATTTGATTACAGCATGTCCATAATTGAAAAAAAAAGTATTTCTTCTAATCAAGTGATTAGATTAAGAATTTGATATCGATTTACAATAAAATGTCAAGACCGCATGCAGATAAATCCACTGAAGAATTATCGTTACAAGGTCCATTCGAAAACCAATGATTTGCTTGTTGTATTGCCATGTTTCCAAAATCATTAAACTATATCTTATCACAATAAAATAAATGTTTTATTTTAAATTGTGCTTGTGAAAAAGCGCACAGAGTAAGCTATTGCTAAGCTAAGTTTTTAAGAGGCAAAGTTAAATGACGATGTCGTCCAGGTATTTAAGGTTGAGACCCATCCCAGATATTTAATTTGCAATATCTCTTGAAAATTGAGGTTTGTTGAGATAACAAACGCTCTTTCAAGACATTACGGGAATAAAGAACTTTCATATGAAAAGAAATTTCTCGAATTCAATACAGTTATTATGTTTGGAGCACCCTGGTGGTGCTTGTTTCTTATTGCGAATAGACAGTGAAGTAATGTTTTTTTTTTCTTAATTTTCTGGAAAATGTTTGGGGAAGGCATACGAGTATTGATAATATATCTAGAAGTCAATGAGATTTTGTATGAAATAAAAATAAAAGACTCTTGTACAGTGATTGTTGTGGGAGTACACAGATTAGGCTTTTGCTTTCTATATAGAATATATGGAATAGTATTGAGATTCCCCGCAAAAATGGATATTGACTTGTAGGTAACTATACAATTATTGATAGTATATTAACTTAAATTTTCATACAAAATAAAGATTTGTGAAATCGGAAAAGTGAATGGAATTGGAAAGAGGGATCTTTTGCTTTGCCAATGATTTTCAATATGTGGAATAGTAGCAAAAATTCGTTTCCTACAAATTCATAATTTATTAATTTGTCACTAATTCTAATTATTACATACTATTGAAAAAAATATTAACATTCCTAAGAATTGCATTAAGAAAAGAAAATGAAACCAATAAATCGATTAAGTCAGGGTAGTGACTGTAGAAGTCTATGGGGTTATGGTAATTACTTAATTTATTGCTTATGGATATAGAGATAAACAAAGATTGACGAAATCAGAAAAGTGAATGAAACTGGAAAGAGGGACCTTTTGCTATGCCAATGATTTTCAATATGTAGAATAGTAGCAAAAATGTGTTTCTTACAAAATTCTTAATTTATTAATTTGCAACTAACTATATATTATGTACTGCCGAAGAAAACATTCACGTTCATAAATTCGCTTGATTATGTAAAGAAAATGAAGGCAAAATTTCTATTACTAACCTGTAATAACTGTAGAAGTCTATGCAATCATGGTAATTACTCAATTTAATGCTTATGAATATTGAGATAAACAAAGATTAAGAAAATCAGAAAAGTGATTGTATATTAGTAGCAAAAATTTGTTTTTTACAAAATTCTTAATTTATTAATTTGTGCCAAACTCTAATTATTATTTACTGTTTAAAAGCATTAACATTCATAAAAATCGCACAATTAAGAAAAAAATTGGCGAAAGAATCGATTACTTCCGTATTTTATTATAGAAGTCTATGTAAGCATAGTAATAATTTAATTTATTACTAATGAATATAAAGAGAGTTTTGAATACAGAGATAAAAAAAAGGATTGGCAAAATCAGAAAATTGAATGGAGCTGGAAAGAAGCAATCTTTTGCTTTGCTAGTGTTCTCCAATATCTAGATTAGTAGCAAAAATTTGTTTCTTACAAAATTCTTAATTTATTAATTTGTCACTAACTCTAATTGTTATGTACTGTTGAAAAAATATTAACATTCATAAAACTCGGCCAATTAGGAAAGGAAAATGGAAACGAAAAATCAATTACCTCCCAGCAATGACTGTAGATGTCTATGCAATCTTGGTAATTACTTAATTTATTGCCTATGAATATAGACAGAGATAAGGATACAGAGATAAACTAAGATTGATGAAATCGGAAAAGTGAATGGAACAGGAAAGAAGCAATCTTTTGCTTTGCTAGTGATCTTCAATATGTAGATTAGTAGCAGAAATTTGTAACTTACAAAATTCTTAATTTATTAATTTGTCACTAACTCTAATTATTATTTAAATTTTGAAAAAATATAAGAATTAATGAAACTTACAATTAAGTAAAGAAAATGAAGCCGGAAAATCGACTTCCGCGCAAATACAGTAGAAGTCTATGGAATCATGGTAATTACTTAATTTAATGCTTATGAATAGAGAGAGAGAGACGAAATGTTCTATTATATTTAAGTTCTCAGTTCTTTTTCGAACGATAATTTATTTTGAAGCGCTAATTTCTTCACTGAATTGCATATTCGTAACCTTTATGTTTTCCCCAATATATCCTCTACTAAGAGTGCCGACCAATATACGCATTCGGGAATTAGCTAAAGGATTATAAACCGAAGCGATCAGAATGTCCTCTGTCTGGCAGCTCACGCATCGCGAATATTTCCGCAATATGCTCTAAACATCAAATGGCGGGGACCGAACTCCCAAGGACTTTGGCAGATTTCATTAATAGACTAGAGTCGCAACTGTCTGACTTCTTAATTATCCTTGGTCCCATTACGATGTCTGCGATCTCGGAGAATGGCGATGGCACTTAGGCCGGACGATAAAGCACCGAAGTAAACAAATTTCTAATGCATTTAATTTCAGCTTTGTTTTTATATTCGGTTGCCTGCTATTCAGTTTTGAATTCATTATTAATAAGCAATTGAGTCAATCTATTGAGAGAGAAAAGGGTAGATTCATAGTTTCATCTGTGCAAATAATAGTGGAAAATATGTGCGTTTTGATGCAAATAAAACCGTTTGATCTAAAGATATCAAATTTGATACAAATATAGTGTGACGGATGTATATGATAACTTCACAGCGAATTTATTTATTACAATAGAAATGGAAATAATAATGGAAAATATTTGCGTTTTGATGCTCTACAAACGAAACCGTTTGATCTAAAGATATCAAATTTGATACAAATATAGTGTGAAGAATCGATATGAAAATTTCGCAGCAAATTTATTGATTCTATTAGAAAGGGAAATTTTAGTGGAAATTATGTGCGTTTTGATTCTCTACAGACAAAACCATTTGATCTAAAGATATCAAATTTCATACAAATATAGTGTGAAGGATGGATATGAAAATTCGCGGCGAATTTATCGATTCTATTAGAAATGGAAAAAAATAGTGGAAAATAAGCGTGTTTTGGTGCTCTACAGACAAAACCGTTTGATCTAAAGATATCAAATTTGATACAAATATGGCGTGAAAGATGGATATGAAAACTTCGCAACGAATTTATTGATTCTATTAAAAATGGAAATTTTAGTGGAAATTATGTGCGTTTTGATTCTCTACAGACAAAACTAATTGATCTAAAGATATTAAATTTGATACAAATATAGTTTGAAGGATGGATATAAAAACTTCGCAGCGAATTTATTTATTCTATTAAAATTGGAAATAATAGTGGAAATTATATGCGTTTTGATGCTCTACAGATAAAACTGTCTGATATAAAGATATCAAATTTGATACAAATATAGTGTGAAGGATGGATATGAAAACTTCGCAGCGAATTTATTTATTATAATAGAAATGGAAAGAATAGTGAAAATTATATGCGTTTTGATGCTCTACAGACAAAACTAATTGATCTAAAGATATGAAGTTTGATACAAATATAGTGTGAAGGATGTAAATGAAAACTTTGTAGATAATTTATTTATTCTATTAAAAATGAAAAAAATAGTGGAAAATATGTGAGTTTTGATGCTCTACAGACAAAACTAATTGATCTAAAGATAGTGATTTGATACAAATATAGTGTGATGGATGGATTTGAAAACTTCGCAGCGAATTATTTATTCTATTAAAAATGGAAATAATATTGGAAATTATGTGCGTTTTGATGCTCTACAGACAAAACCGTTTGATCTAAAGTTATGAAATTTGAAACAAATATAGTGTGACGGATGGATACGAAAATGATGATATGAATATGAAATTTTATTTTCGTTAACGCTGTGTTATCATTATATTATATTCTATTAACCACTTCACGTAAGATGATATCTCTGACACGCACATCGAATTATTGAATTCTTAATTCTAAATATGCAATCAAGTGAAAGTATTCAGTAATTTAAAATGCAAGAATCGCTTAAAAAATTGTATCACTCAATAGAACTTCCCTCGTATTGAAAAATCAATACAAATTCTTTAAAGTTCTTCTATGTCTAAACAGAAAGAACTGTGATATATGTTTTTATTTTATTTTTCATTCTTTTGATGGCAATGATATGCATTATACAACTGTCTTGTTTTACTGTATTTTCATGCCATACTTTTCATAGTGAGCATTTCATTATTTGTGTTTGTTCTAGTTCTAAAATAGGGTATTAAATTATAAGCAAAAGGTTTAATTCTATCAGACTTTAAAAATAGCCATTGATATTGTTTTTTAATCAAATAACATATTTGGTTATTTTTAAAAAAGTATTATTCCTGAAACCGAATACTTAAAATTAAGCAATACTGAAGATCTGAATATAAGTATGATTCAAATGAAATGTAAATTACTTTCAAAGCATAATTGATTAAGTCATAATAGTTGTTTGTTCAATCCGTTAATCTTCAGTTTCAATCTTCTATCTAATCAGTTCAATCTTTTCAATCTAATCAGTTCAATCTTTTCAATCTAATCAGCTCAATCTTCTTAAAATTGTCTATAAGAGCTTTAAAAATAATTTCATATTGACCATATTTTTATATTTCTAAATAATATAAACTAATGAATAATTCAATGGAAATTATTTAAAAAAAATATTATTACCATGTCAAAACATGACGTTATTTTTGAAATAAGGTTTGTGGTGTCAACAAAAATATGCAGGCGAAAAATTGAAATTTTATTATATGCACGAGCATCTCAAAAAATCAACTTTTAATAACGCGTTGTCATTGAATTACAAAAACCCTGATTAAAAAAAATTAATGACCACAGCAAATAATGCCTAGAAACATGTCATTTTGAGCACGTAATTATATAAAATGAAATAAATTGGAAATATGATATTTTTTTAAAAAAAGAATAAATGTGAGATAAAGTTTTTTGGATCGTTTGCAATACTAAAGTGACTCCTTCAATGAAACAATTAAAATGAATAAAAATATAATTTACCTCTCACGAGCACTTGGTACTTGGCTGTTCAAGAAATTGTTTTCTGATTTGATACATTAAAATATGCTTAGCAAATTTCATTTTAATCTTTTATATATTTTTACAGATATCGTAAATGACACATGCTGTAATAATCCAAAATAACGACATTCATTTCAAAGTAATTGACTGAAAGAGGGAAAAAAACTAAAGGAAGAAAATGCATATTTCATTTCATTTGAAAACCATTCTTTAGAGAACTCATTTGCCTTAAAATATACTAAAACATTCATAAAAACTTCTTTTATTCTAAGTCAATTTCTTGCCTTATAATAAAGATACCCAAAACACTCATTTGAATAAACATCTTGCTCTTATATCATCTAACACTGCATCGAAAACTTAGTATCAAACTTGAGACACTAAGCCTGAAATTTCATACTCCATATACTCTGTAGACTCAGCCGTGTAAGCATCATCTAAGTGAACAAACATAGACAAGTTTGTTAGCAAATGGAATTTGACCTCCGTGTTAATTGATTTGGGAGAACTCTATGGGGAGTTCTATTTGTTAGCCGCTGGTATGCGAATTCTACGCGGAATAACTGGAAACTGGATGGACGGGTTATGCCTACAGTAAAGAGAAGAAGTACTGCAAGTTGGAATAATTGGATGCAGTTAATATAGCAACTCTGCAAATTGAAATTAGTCATGCTTTGTTAAATAATTATTGCAGTGACTTGGGTTAAATATGGGGATTCAGTTTCAGATTGAATATGTTATGAATAAAATAATAATTCTTTTATCGGCGATCTTCCAGAAATTTTCTTGTTTGTTCAGAAATAAAATTAATTTGCGTAATATTTAACACTTTGCTGATGAAAAATAGTTACAAAAAGATCTACTCGAACCAAAAAATAAATGATGATATAATCAAATTTCATCATATTTTTTTGATGAAAATAATCACATATTTTTTTATGATATGATATATCATCATATATTTTTTGATGAAAATAATCGCATATGTTTTTTATGATGATATAACCCAAAAAAATATATCATTGGTTATATTTTTTGGTTGTCAAATCCCAGGTTGTGATTGGTCCATACTTACCTGAAAATCTAATGTGTATTTTTGATTTTTTTTAAAATTATAATTTTAAACAAAATAATTATTAAAATCAAAATCACAGACAAAATTTTATAAATTTAAACACACTTATTTTTGAGATTTCGCATTTGTATGCGTCTGAAAATACATACCTATACGCCACTAACCACTTGATGGATTTGTTTCCTAATTTGAAGCGTGAATACAATTCAAAGGTTAAATTGTTTTCATATTAGATTTAGAAACACAAGAAAACAAATTGCAGGGAAGGAATTTCTTTCAAAATTCAGAGCTTATCATCAGAAGCTTAAAGCTTATCATCAAAAACCAAAAAACTTATCATTATAAGCCAAAAACTCATCATCAAAAAAACAAAACAAAAGCTAATCATCAAAAGCCGATAGTTTATCAACAAGCTTTCATTTATAATTTGGGCTGTTTTATGCTATCATTATTAATTGTCACATTTCAACGACAAACACCATGAAAGTTAGTGAGCAAAGTATTCCAGTATAAGTATATATGTTGTTTCTAGTGTCACTTGCCACGGACAAGCTTGTTGGTGCATCAGAGAGTTTAAGCCGAATGAGCACTTCTTGTTTGAATAAGCGCCAACTAGAGGCAAGAGTACGACTTAGCTACTCACTCATCACATTCGCTCGCACAGTTCTTTTTTACAGGGTGGCACATTCACACACCGCACCGATAAAACACAGACGAGCAACCATGGCCGAATCGGGACTCGAACCCGGGATGCCCAAATCACGGGGAACTTACATTGCTGTTATAGCAAGATAAAATACTGATATTTTAAAAATTTATGAAATCGTGCTATATTACATTATTTAAATACATGACATCCCATAAAAGCAGCACAATAATTGTGTTAACCAACCGATTGGTCGTACGATTAACATTACCCAATTAGAGCATCAGATCAGATTGGATAGGTTTCTCTTTTGTTAGACCAATGAAGTTTACTTTTAATGCGTAATTGATACAACCCTATGCACTTTTCAATTTATGCCACCAAGGCTCATCTCAAGAAAATATCGAAGCACATACGTGATTTAAAAAAAATTTAAATGACAATTTCATGTGTTGGTAAAATCGAAAAATATTCATATGTATTCAGTATGTGATTCGTATCTAAATATTTTCTCCGATAAAAAAAAACTCAGTGTTACAATAAATAAATAAAAGATGAAGACGTAGCTGCGAGAAAGGAAAATGAAATCTACGATCACAAATTTCAAATTATCATGAACGAAAGCTATTAAATTTAAGTCAATTTTTGATCTCAATTAATTTAATTCATTAATCAGTTTAAACCTGTTTGAACCAATCACGAGACTACTCTATCTTTCTCTCTCTTTATACATATATACATATAAATATTATATAAAATGATTTTTCAAAACTTGCATTTTCAATTTTTTTAACTGGCAAAAAAAGTTTTGGAGCTCTCTCAATTTTGAGATGAAGGGGGAAAAAACGGTTGTTTTCCTGAATTTCGACGCATGCGTAATCTGATAGTTTCGTGATTGCTACAAACCGGTTTAAACTGGTTAATGATTCAAATTAGTTAAATGTTAAATCAGTTCGTAAGAATTTAGAAAATGGATAATCTTTAAATAAAACTGTAATTTTAGTTGGCAATAAATAACCAAAAGTGACAAACTTATGCATTATTTTCTAATAACCTTAAAAGAAAAAAAAATGGATACATCAAAAGCGATAAATCGTCAAATTGTTTCCTACA
>JAOUZG010044463.1:2589036-2609469 GCA_026289955.1 Argiope argentata
ACCAAAACAGAATCTTTTCTTCACTTGATAATTAATAATCTTTAAATCAAACTGTAATTTTAGTCGGCAATAAATAACCAAAAGGGACAACCTTCCGAATTATTTTCTAATAACCTTAAAAGGAAAAAAAAGATGCTTCAAAAGCGATAAATCTCCAAATTGTTACCTACGCATTTCAAGGCTTCAAAAATCTCTAACCAAAACAACGTAATTTTCTCATATGATAATTAATAAAAATTAAATATTATATACATACATATATATATTTAAAAAAATTCCCAGCGCTTCTTAGTTTCTTAGGTACTATCTCTATTATAGAACAGTCCAGAAAGTATTGGGGAGACAACCCCCCGCTCGTTTAAATATAAGTTTTTCTTGCTGGAGAGATAAATGTCTATCTTTATCCTCCATAAATCAGCCTTCACCCTTCTTATTTGGTTGTCCACATAGCTAAGCAGTACTGCATGCAGTGTCGTCCCAATTTGTGGCCGACCCCTCGCCAAGCGTCACCTCGGACGCTTCCTCACAGCTCTCATCACTCAAGCACGCGGCTGAACTATTCATGGAGTAGTTCTCGAAAAGTTTAGTTGACACCCCGCGCGCGGGAGGGAGTGCGTCTACAGCGCAATCGATTTTCCCCGAACCCCCCTGTTTGCATTGCGACTCCTTCTTTTCGCATGACCATCGCTCATTCCGACTTTAATTCGCCTCCGCCAAACGAAATCAGAGTCGGGGGATTTTTTTCCTTCTTGTTTTTATTCTGGCATGAAGTCGCCAAGAAAAGGCATATTGGCATCCTTTCTAAATTCATAGGTGTAATAATGGTATTAAAAGTTTTTAACGGTTTGAAATATGTGGAATATATCTTCATATAGTTTCATTAATGTTTTTCTGTTCTTTCTCGTTCTATTCTGGAATAATATCGTCAAGAAAAGACATGTTCGTCCCCTTAATAAATTCAAATAGTTCATGTTTGTAATGTTGTCATGAAAACTTTTTAGCATTTTGGAATGCGTGGCATGAATTTTCAAATAGTTTCGTAAATGCTTTTTCTGCATTTCTCGATTTGTTCAGAAAATGCTTGTTTTTCCTCTTACCAGAATCGGATTGTACAAGTTTTTAATTTTATTGTGAGCATTTTCAGCCTTTTGGAATATTTAACATAAATTTTCAAATGATTTTATTATAACTTCTTCTTTACCTTTTCATTTTATTCTGGAATCATGGCTGCAAGAAGAGGCATGTTTACACCCTAACTAAATTCAAATAATTTGTAATAATTTTCGCATTGATGTTATGAAAACTTTCTGTCTTCCTCCTTTTATTCTGGAATGATGTTGTCAAGAAAAGGCATATTCGCCCCCTTACAAAATTCAGACAATTCTAATTCTTAATTTTGTGGCTAAAAGTTTTTACACTTTTGGAATACGTGGTACAAATTTTTAAATGTTTCTTTTTCTGTTACTTCTCGTTTTGTTCTGGAATAATATCGTCAAGAAAAGCCATGATCACCCTCTTACTAAATTTTGATTGTTTATGTTCACAATATTATCTTGAAATCTTTTTAAACATTTGGAATTTTTGACATAAATTTTCAAATAATTTCCTTAACAGTTTTTCTATACCTTATTGTATTATTCTGGAATAATGTCATCAAGAAAAGGCATGTTCGCGACCTCACTAAATTCAAATAATGACCAATAATGCGGTTTAATTTTTTTTTAGCCTTTTGCATTATATGACAAGAATTTTCAAATAGTTTCGTTAACGCTTTTTCAGCATTTCTTATTTTATTCTGGAATAATATCGTCAAGAAAATGCATGTTTTTTTCTTACTAAATTCGGATGATTCTTTTTTAAAAATATTATAGTGAATTATTTTCAGCCTTTTGGAATATTTGACATAAATTTTCCCGTAATTTTACTGAAACTTTTTCTGTACTTTCTTATTTTTAATTCTGGTATAATATCGCCAAGAAAAGGCACATTCTCCCTCCTTAATAAATTCAAATAATCCATTTGTATAACATTATTATGATTTTTTAGCCTTTAGAAGTATGTGGCATAAGTTTTCAAATAATTACATTAATGACTTTTTTGCCCTCATTTTATTTTGGAATAATGTCGTCATGAAAAGGCTCGTGTTCCCTCTTACTAAATTCGAATAATTCAAGTTCGTAATATTGTAATGAAAAGGTTTTAGCCTTTTGAAATACGTGGCATAAATTTTTAAATAATACTTTTTCTGTTCCTTCTCGTTTTATTCTGGAATAATGTCTTCAAGAAAAGGCCTGTTCACCCTGTAATGACTCGATCCTGGACCGTGAAATAAACGGGTAGCGTTTAAACACAAATGTTTTATTTACAGCTTATATACAAAACCTCGTCCTCATCTAGGTTAATATTCTGGGAAATATTTACATCTGGATAACAGTTTCACAACTAATACAAGGAAAACTAACCGGCTGTTAGCGTATCCGTATACTGCAGGTAGCTCAAGGGATCTACGGATATATCTCTGGTAGATATTTTATCAGAAGTTTGACGCTTCTTTCAATAGAAAATTCTCATGCAGACCTCGGGATCACGAGGTATCTCTCCAACTGTCAAGCTAATCAGCTTACTTGCTCATCTGTTCAGCTCCTCAGCTCTTCCTTTCAAAACCTTCCATTTTAACCTCGGTCAAACTCCACCTCTCATTTTCGCATTGGTGTGCTGGAGATGCCGACCATCCAATAATTCTTTCCAGTGGTCAGCACTTGACCGTGGGAATATTTGCAAATACTCTACCCTCGCAGCAGGCCCTTTACAATAGGGAAATATTTACATCTCGAGGTTTTAACACGATTTCTTTCTTCAGAGGGCCGTAAAACGCCTACGTGATTCCTTACCTGGACTCTATTCAAGTCCGTACTGTAACATTAAAGGGGAAGAATCACAAAGGCAATCACAAAGGAAAGAATCGTCCCACAGGTGGGCAGATGTAATAGTGTTCAAATATGTGTAGAAAGGCAGAGAAGTTTTACAAGTTCTTTACAACCCCCTAACTAAATTCGGATAGTTCATGTTCTTAATATTACTTTTTAAACGTTTATAATATTTTACATATATTTTCCGATAATTTCCATAATTTTTTTTGTGACTCCTCGTTTTATTCTAGAATTATGACACCAAGAAAAGGTATGTTCACGCCCTTACTAAATTCAAATAATTCAGGGCTGTAATGTAGCAGTAAAAACTTTTTCATTTTTATGGATTATACGAATTGAATGTTCGTATAGTTCCACTAAAGCGTTTTCTGTCCTTCTCGTTTTATTCTTTGAGTTTTCAAATAGTTTTCACCTAATGACAGAAGATCTTGAGTGTTTTTCAGAACGATGATTATTTGGTGAAAAAAAAGTTATTGATAGAACAATACTATAAAAGAGACAAATCATCCTATAGAATGGATTTTGTTCAGTTGATTATTACTGATTTTCTTACAGCAGTAAATAATATTATGCTTTTCATTAAGACGAACTCAAACTTGAAGGAAACGCAAGAAAATAGTTAGTACTTTAAATTCACTGTTAGCTTTTGATTTGATGAATTTTAGTAAAATAAAATCTACGCACAAGACACAAATCTAAAAAAAAGTCTTAAACAATTGAAATGGTCTGCTGTTAATGGGGATATAAGGTGATCTTCTCATCGTCATAAAAGTGAGAATCCTGTAATAATATAAACCAAAAAAATTTGAAATTAAAATTTAGTAAAACAAATGCCAAATAATACCTTTCTCCGTCGCGGTTACAGTTTAATGCTTGTCCAATGTTTTTGGCTGCTACTTATATTAAAGATAATTTAGAAACAATTCAAGGTGTAAAAATCGTCGATTTTATATATAACACTATGAATTTGCCGAATGATATGCGCTAAATTCTAAGTAAGGGCTTTTCTCATTTATTCTTCTAAGTAAGGGCTTTCCTCATTTATTCTTCTAAGTAAGGGCTTTCCACATTTATTCTTCTAAGTAAGGGCTTCCCTCCTTTATTCTTCTAAGTAAGGGCTTTCCTCATTTATTCTTCTAAGTTAGGGCTTTCCTCATGACTTTCTAGTAAGTAGCTTTTAAACCAGGTTATCGATCTATATAAAATTTTATTCATATGGCTGAATTCGAAAATTAATAAATATTCTATGCATGATCTAAGATGGGCCAAATCCCATGCTTGTTATCAAGACAATGAAGAAGCTGATACTCTCAAAAGCAGCCACCATTAAAGGTGTTTCAATCAAAGCTCCAAAACTTTGGTGTCATTTTAAAACATCGTCTCCAGGAAGCATTTATAAGAAAATGTCAAAATCTTTGGAACGCAGTAAGCACTAGCCGCACTGTTTATAAAGTCATCAGAACAGTAAAATTACCACCCCTTTCTTGTATTCGTGAAGAAATCCTTGTCCCTGCCTTTATTTTCTTAAAGTTTCCATTTATCAAAAGATTACTATTGTGGAGAAGTCAGTGATCTCATCCACTTTGAGACATCCTACCCTTTTACTCTTTCATGGCGCCTCCGAAAACCCTCATCTTCATTAGAAAGTCTTTGGTACAAAAGAGTCCTTAATAATTCATCTTCCAAAAAAAGAATCATAAGCATGATTAGATTCCTAATTAGTCATGGAGAATTATTCGAATTAGTTAAAGTCTATCAATTTTCTCGTTAATTATTTTACACATCTCGCATTTTATTCGTATGATATCCATAAGTTTCTTCAAGTACCTTTTTTTCTAACTGATTTATTCTTTCACTCATATTGTTTATTATCCCATTCATTCATCCAGTTTTATTATATTTAAGGTATTTTTCATTATTGGTAATTTATGCTTTCTTATTTTGTCCTTTGTGTATTTCTTTCTAATTTATTGCGATGTAATTTTTCTTAATTTTCTTCTTTATTTTAAATAAAATCCGCCTACATGTATACCAAACCCAAAAAAGGACACCTGATTCTAAGAAAGGAGGTATAATGTGGTGTTAATTGGTAAGTGTATATGTTTTTCAAATGAGCGCCTTATTAGTATAATATATTATACGATATATCCACGATGTCGTAAGACATTTTCAATAGCGACAAATATCATGTGAATGTCGTAACAATATTAACGTAACTAATCATGTGTAGTTGGAACAAAAAAGAAATTTCAAATTTCAAAGAATTATATTGCTCCATTTCATTTTTTTTTCTACAAAACTCACTCCTATTAATCTATTTAAAAACTAATTACTCCGGAAGTAGTCTATATATAGCCTTCGAATAAGAGTAGTTGAATCAAGAACTTTTAGGCCTCATAAAATCGTAATTGATGTTTTCAATTACTATTTTAACTGTAAAACGCTCTCTGCTAAATCTATTATAAAACTAATAAGTTTTTCTTGAGTAATTTATGCATAAACTTCAAAACTTTTAACCTTCCGATGCATAGTGTAGCCATTTGGCTGTATGCTTTTATTTCCAGTTATAAGCTTCATGTGACTGTTCTAACCATCAGACCGAAATTCTTTCCTGAAGGACTTTTGATAAAGATTTGTAAAAAATATCTGTATATGGCAATAACGGTACTAGAATTAGATTTAAGTTAAGAATTTGAAAAAAAAATATCAAGATGGCTATTGAATGGTTATACCATTAAAAATACTAGCACAATATTTTTTGCAATGTAAAAAATATATTGGTAAAAAAGAACTTTTATTTTTATTGCAGAATTGTTATAATAATGGGCCTCTTGTCACTCAGATATTGTTTATTTCATGATGTATACATTTAGCACCTTTTCATTTTTTCAATTAAAAACAATTAATTAAAAAGTTCTTTTAAGAGTTTTTATTAATTATAGACAGTTATTCAAAATGAACATATTACTTTTTAATGAAATAAAAAATCATATATTTCAAGATTAATCAATAGTTTTGAAATTTACCTTATAATATTATATAAAAAACATTTTTTTCAATGGTAATAATGCCTCTGAATCAATTTGTAAATCGATAAATTTTTCCACAGGTGGCTCGTATGTAACTTTGAAAATAAAATAATTACATCAAAAACTTTCAGATTTCTATTCAAATCATTTTTTTTTTTTTTGCAATTTACCAACTTTACTTCCCCGAAACTACAAAATACAGGCTATTTTTAGCCAATTGTTCCAGAAAAAAACGAATATGAATAGATTATATACTTATAAGATGCAAACCATAAATAAAATTCTTTCAGAATTTCGCCAAATGATTCATGAGACCTGAAACAAAATACAATACGGAACTTTATCTGAATTCAAGTCGGAAAAATTACTTTTAGGGAGAAGTTGCAACGTATAAAGTTTCTATAATATTTGTTTCCCTGCGCAACTCCCCTAGAGGCTTTCAAGTGCACTCTAGAGAAATATGCAAATCGATAAAAATTCAACTTTCGTGGTTATGGTTACAAATAAAATAGTTTGAATTTCCATTACAGCGCCAGCATGAATTTGCCTTCTTACTTTGATCATAATAAGGGCTATTGATGACTATAAATATCGTTACATTTTATTAGACCTGTGTGCTATAGAGATACATATAGACATTTTAAATGAAAAGAGATAAAACTTTTTTATATAAAGAAAAAAATTTACAAACTTAATTTTAAAATTCTATATTTGCAAGTGAAGCCCAAAATTTTAAAATCGTCAAATGAAACTATTAAGGTTTAAAATGAAATCTACGATGTATATTCCAATGTATCATGTCAGAATATCATTTCTTGAACGACCACGTGCTCATGCAAGTTAAATTATATTTTTATTCATTTGAATCGTTTCATCGAATGAGTCACTTTAGTACTGCAAACGTCCCAAAAAAACCTTGTCTCGCATTGATTGTTTAAAAAAATATCCCATTTCCTGTTTATTTCATTTCATATAATCACCTGCTCAAAATGACATTTTTCTAGATTTTATTTGCACTAGTCATTAACTTATTTTTTTTAAAATCAGAGCTTTTTGTAAAGGCGATGTCAATGCGTTATTAAAAGCTGATTTTTTGAGATACTCTTGCAGACAATGAAATTTCAATTTTTCACCTACAGATTTTTGTTAAATAAAATTTCAATTTTTAGCTTACGGATTTTTATTGACGCCAGGACCTCATCCCCAAAACAGAATCATTTGCTGACATGATAATAATGTTATTTAGTGTAAAATCGTTAAATTTAGCAATCTCTCGGATCACTTTTCTATATGTTTTGTTAGGAAAATATTGTTAGAGTTATTATTAGAGTTATTGTTTACATAAGCGAACTAGAAGGTAGATATAATTCCAAAAATGTGTTCTTTGGATGATGAGATATCTGATAAATGTATATTTATCCTAATCCTGTAAGCCGAACTTTTTTGATGAATCACAATATTTTCCCCTTTTATACTTCGTACATGAGAAAGAAAAGACGCAATCAAATCATTAACAAAAGTATACAAACTACTTCATTAAATAATACAATAATACAACAATACTCACTTCATTAAATAATAGAATCAGAAAACGTACGGTATACAAATGAAACGGTTGAACTCTATCAATACTGGAAGGCCCCTTCAGCTCCTACAACGAAACTACGGTGAACGCCCAAGAAGTTTGGTTATCAATAGAAATTTCCGCGTAATTTTTTTTCATTAGAAGCTTTTGTTCTGAGATATTTGGGGTGATATAGAAGTTTTTAAAAAGATCTTAAAGAAAATAAGAAAGAAAATTTTATAATAGTTATTAATTTAAATTCTCTTGAATACTCTTTTGATCAATAACTATAAATCTATTATAAATTAAGCCTTTAAACATTTAGGTTATCAGTGAAAATTTTGAATGGGTGGGAAATTTTCTTTTCTTTGAAAGAAAAATTAAGGTATTCCAGGCATTCTGAGCTATCTAAATTGGAGTAACCTTAAGGAAAATAAAATAAAAATCTAAACAAACTTAGATTGCGTATAGATGGTTTTCAGCTAGCATTTATTTTATCATAAATAAACTGATATTCTACATAACTTGCAGAAACTTAATTTGATACAGAATCATAAATCCGATTTACAATTGATATTCTGTTTTCTTAGCAGGAAGTTTAAATGGAAAGAATAGCTTTTACCCAGAATTTAAATATTATTACGGATGCACTACTTAAAAGAAAAAGCATAATTTAAAACAGGAACATATTTTCATAATCCTTAGATGGATATTATCTTACACATGAGGTTTGATGAATATTTGAATCTAATAAGAGCTTTGAGTCGAAATATTTCCGCTTTTCTGTTTTCGAAAAAGGTTTATCATTATTCCCCAATGTTTTGTGAATACATTAAGAGTGGAAGTGCAATTTCGTCATCAAATAAAATGCTTGATGCTTGAAGCTGAAAACGCGTGAGTGCAAATAACGCTGGCAGAAAATTATCTTAAAATGCATTAGAATTTCTAATCAAGATATTCTAGTTACTACTAGAGTTATTTATTTAATTAATTATTAAGGATAACTATGAAAAATTTATTTGGGTCATTTGTTTCTAAGTTCTTAACTACTTTTATCTATTGGTAAATTCCTTTATAAAAGATTCAAAGTATTCAGCATCATAACAGCAATTAAAATTAACTGCATAAAATTAAAGTTGCTTTTATTCTCGCTTTTATTTATTTAATTTCATTTTTGAGATAATAGAAAATTTTAGTCGAACTTTTACTCATTTCCTCTGATGTAAGATATTTTGAAAATTTTCCTCTGATGCAAGATTTTGTATAAGTGCATTTGAGAGTTCTCAATAACAACACGTTGCTGTAATTTTTTCAGAATTAAATTATCAGTTAATCGATTAATTTTATCGAATACTTTTTTATATAAATGCCTATAAATGGTAGACAATTCTGAAAAAATGAAATGCAAAATTATTTATAATTAGGAATTTTAATTTAAATATTAATAGGCGACTTAAATTAACATAAAAATCGTAAATATCAGTAGAATAGCTTTAATTTTTGTATTATGCGTATGTATTGATTAGATTTTAATAGATTAATTATAATTAATAAATAGATTAGATTAATAAAAAAGATTAAGTTTAAAAAATACTATTTTAAATTCATATATCATTTTAAAAATCGGAATAAATAAGTACATTTAAGATGACATTTTTATGATATATTTAATACTCCAATTTTAAATATTTGAAAAAATGACTTTTGTATCTTAGAGTTAGTGTTATTTTAAAAATCTGAATAAGCTATTATGTAAAAAATGCTCTTGAATATCACCAAGTAAAACTTAAATATCATCTCCAAACATTTGCATTGGAGAAGGATGTTTCCTTAAAACTTTCGTGAAATAAATATTTGTAGATAATTGCATGGGATTTTAAGGCATTCAGTCAATAACATTCATCACATGCCAGACATTTTTTAAGAATTCTCGAAGGTCAGTGCAATAATAATGTCCATCATTCTGACAAAAGAGCGAAAGTATATACTTCAACATGGATTATTAATAATGACTCGCTTGTGTTGTCTTCTTTTCTATTTTAATTTTGCCTTTTCAGTTAATTTTTGTTACCATTTGAAAGAATATAATTTCTACAGAGAATCATATTCTTTCATTATTAAATATCTCTGTACCAAATACTGGGCCTTCACTGTAATTTATCTGAAATAAATCGTAAATGTTGATAGAACTAGGAAATGGCTTTACGCTTAATCTTTGAAGTCGGACGTTCTTTGTATGTATTCGAGGATGCATCGGATTTTGCATGCACTGAAATTAATTTAGTCTCAGGAACCAAATAAAATTCATTTATATTATCGGAAACGAAAATTACATAAAAGCATTATTTTCAAAATGCAAAAGAATATTTTTTTCAATAATATAACATTGAATATTCACCATTTAATAATATTTGAAGCATGAAGTTATAAAAATAGTTAAGATTATTTAAGGCATAAATAAATCAAAGATAATCCGGAAAACAAACTAACCGTCCGTCGAATAAAATCCAAAGAATCCGGAAGTATTTCGCTTCAAACATCAAAAAATATAAGTCCTATACAAGACTTAAACTGAAAATTATTATTTGAAGATAATGGAAAAAAAAATCTCTATTTAATAAATATTTTTTGTTATTTAAAGATAAGAAAGACAAATTTATATTTAATATAAACATAATTCGAAATAAAATCTAGTTCCAATCTTCTTCCAAGCCATGCAATATTGAAATGAAAAAGGACACGTCAGGGGTAGAGGCGATATCTCTTTACTGAGTTGAAAAAAACAGAAGGAAAAACAGAAACAGGATAAAAAATATCCCAAATGCGAATGATCAGCCTTCAAATGATATTGGATAAAACTATTGAGAATCTTTTCAATGGGATTTTTTTATTGAAAAATCAAATTTCTGTGATATATTTTTAAAGTCCCGAAGCCCACATCACAAGTTTGAATATCATTTGAAATATGCATATCTTAGCAAGAGACTACTACTACTCAAGCTGAGTTTGTTATAATGTATTCAAAAAAGAAAATTTTTATTTTTTCACCATTATAATTTTACTAAAACATTAAAAAAATATTCTATTAAAAGAAATCGTTTGGTATAGATCGAAAATTGCTCAAATTAAATAACAAATATTCCTTTAATCGGATCGTTTAAATCAATATGATTTTTAATTCAAGTTTTGAAGAAAGAAAAAAAAACCCAGAAATCATCTTTCCCAGGTACTTACGTATTACACCGTCTACGCCCACGATTGCCAACGGTTTAGTAACTTTTTGGCGACGGATTTAAATTTGGCGATAAAGATCAACGGATTACACCATTGCCGGATTGCCATAATTAGCGTTTTAGCAACTCATTTACAATGACTTCAAATTTGGTGATAAAGTTGGACGGTATAATACGTAAATATTCTATGCCATTTACTAAATACTATATATTTAGTATTATATTATTCAAAGGCAAAGAAATACTTTCAAATAAAATTCGATATTTTTGGTATCTCTGATACTAGGTCCCAATAAATATTATATTCGTTAATAAAATTTTCAAAGTATAATAACCATAATATTAAATAAAATTCATTATTTAGTCCAGGTTCTGTGTATTAATCTCTTTAATTTTTTTAATTTGTTATATCCTACGATAAAAGCAACTAGATAATTCAATAAAATAAAATAAAAATATTTTGTCTATTTTCTTGTACTAGGTTCCTATAATATTTATATTGTGAGAAAAAAGCAGCAACAACAGAAATAATCACATTAATTTATTTGAATTCTTGGATTTTCATTTTATTGAATATAAATTAACATTTTTTTTCATTTCTTGGTTTAGGGTGCCACTTATATATTATATTCTGAAACCAGAGTCAATAATCCATAATAAATTTTTAAAAAGATATTTTCAGATATATATTAACATAATAAAATATTTAAAAATATATGTTTACTGGATATTATTGTCTCTTTATCCCTAACAGGAAGACAGCTTTAGTGGACATGATGACTTATTACATTGTTAAAATTTTCAAAAGCAATATTTGGTTCACATTATGCTTTGTCTTATTCTTATCCATTAAGATTCAACTTTGTTATAAGGAAGAAATTCGAATTTTCATAGTTTAGTTTCAAACGAACGTTATATCATGTTATATGTATTATAACGTCATATGTAGTTTAATTGAAATTTACTAATTGTTTGAAATTGTTGAAATACCTCTCTGTAATTGGAAATGTTTAATTAATATATTTCCAAAATATGTCATAAAATATTTTTTTCTATAAATGAAATAGTAAACAACGATTTTCAGTTATTACTTTATGTGTATTCACTGCCAAAAACCTCCTACCGTGAATTGAGTACAATAAAAGTTAATTCTTAGAGTAACAATTATTTTCATCAAAATATAATTCAATGAAATAAAAATTCATATTTTGGCCATTTTTAGATACTACGCCAATAATAATAATAATAATAAAATATCGTAATAATATAAAATAACATAATATATTATTTTCTTTTTCTAAATATCTCATAAAATATT
Organism: Argiope argentata; assembly: GCA_026289955.1. Taxonomy (NCBI): domain Eukaryota; kingdom Metazoa; phylum Arthropoda; class Arachnida; order Araneae; family Araneidae; genus Argiope; species Argiope argentata. The sequence goes on from JAOUZG010044463.1 coordinate 2,601,111, forward strand.
TTGCGAAAATAAAGAATCAGCAAATGAAAAAAGATTTTCTGTTATTAATTTAAGTGTAAATAACTTCTAACTACTAAAAACGCCTCTACTATGAAATTAGTATGTCAAAAGTAAACAGATTAAATATTTTATCCAACGATAAATTTCTAATAAACTGATCCAAAACATAATCTAATAAAATATAAATGAATGTTTAATCCTTTTTTACGTATTATGCCAACATTAATAGTAATTAAACGATCAATTTTGATTATCATATTACATAATATTTATATATTTTTATATATTTTGAAAGAACCCACTTTGAATTGAATATAGCAAAAGTTAATTTCATTTCTAACAGTTTAAATATCATATTCAAAGATAAACATAATCCAATAAAATAAAATAGATATTTGACCCTTTTTAGATATTATGCCCATATTATTAAAAATAATATAATATATTGTAATAATGATTAATATAAAATATATTTTAAAATTAATGCAATAAAATGTAATATAATAGTTATTTATAATTATTACAATATATTATAATAAAATGCAATATAATAAAATCATACTATTATAATTTAAATAATATATTATAGGAAAATAACATTGAAATAATCCAATAAAATATAATTCGTTATTTTGATCACTTTCTATATTCCACACCCCCTTAAATATTATATGCTAATTGAATATACTCCCAGAATCAAAAATGAATTCCAGAAGCTATAACAACCCAATTTATTTCTGCAATATTTTCACCTCTGATAGTAAGTACCAACAATTTTGTATACCATCAATGTTGATTATAATATAATACAATATTTCTACATTTTGATTTGAAAGAATCCACTATGAAATGAGTATAGCTAAAGTTAATTTCAGGGCTAACAGGTTAAATGTCTTATTCAAAGGTAAAGCAACAGTATAATCCAATAAAATAAAATAGATATTTGGCCCTTTTTAAATATTATGTCCATATTATTAAACAATAATATAATATATTGCAATTATAATTCACATAAAATATATCATTTTAATATTAATACAATATAATGTAATATAATAATTATTTATAATTATAAAAATATATAATAATAATTTTATTATAATAAAATACAATATAATGAAATCATATTATTATTATAATTTAAATATATTATAGGGAAAGAACATTGAAATAATCCAATAAAACAGAATTCGTTATTTTGATCACTTTCTGTGTTCAACACCCTCTCTTAAATGTTATATTCTAATTCCCAAAATCAAAAATGAGTTCCAGAAGCTACAACAACCCTTTTTATTTCTGCAACATTTTCACACCTGATAGTAAGTATCAACAACATTGTATACAATCAATTTTGATTATAATATATCACAATATTTTGATTGATTTGAAAGAAACCACAATTAAATGAGTATAGCAGAAGTTAATTTAACAGTTAACAGGTTAAATGCCTTATTCAAAGGTAAAGCAACAGTATAATCCAATAAAATAAAATAGATAGTTGGTGTTTTTTAGATATTATGTCCCTATTATTAATAATATAATATATTGTAATTATAATTCACATAAAAAATTATATTTTAATATTAATACAAAATAATGTAATATAATAATTATTAATAATTTTAACAATATATTATAATAATCATTAATATAAAATATTATATTTAAATATTTATACAATATACTGTAATATAATAACTATTTAAAATTACAATAATATATAATATTATTATTATTATAAAATGAAATATAACAAAATCAAGTTATTTTAATTTAAGTAATATATTATAGGAAAATAACATTGAAATAATCCAATAAAACATAATTTTTTATTTTAAAGACTCCCTGTATTCCATGCCCTCTTAAATATTATATTCTAATTGAATATACTCCCAGAATCAAAAATGAATTCCAGAAGCTATAACAACCCTCTTAATTTCTGCAACCTTTTCACCCCTGATAGTAAGTACCAAACGAACTATACATTCTCCACGGCGATGCCCAACACCGAGTTTTCCAACCATCCTTCCAGAAAATTCCTGCAGAGACGTTAGAGAGGGAGGGATAAAAGACAAAACTGTCCTCTTCTACGTGACAAAATCGTGTTCCCCCAACTCGGGGCAAACGTTCAAGAGTATAATTATCTCACCTTAACTGCGCGGGGTGCTCGAGAGAGCAAGGAACAAAGGTCGGCCCCGAGAATTTGTCTGCACAGCTGATTGCCCTAATCTCAAAATTCACACGAAAAGAGATTATTTTCATCCGCCAAGGCGGAGGATTACTCTCGAAAGTCACGGCCCATCAAGGGGTAATTCCGCGGCAAATGTACCCGATCGGAAAGGGTTGATGCCAAGTGTTGCTTGTGTTTGGCGGGATGGCCCGATGAACGGTTTCATCAAAAAGAGTCATATTTCCAGTTCATAGGTTTCGTTAAATTTTGAAAGCATATATTGTTGGTAAATAGGTTAGGTACAAAAGTTCAAAGACAACAAGAATCATTATATTTCCATCTGTGTTTTTCTCAAAATAACTTTGAATTAATTAAGAGGATTGGAAAATTCAAATGAGATATTGTTGATAAATAAGTTTGGTACAAAAGATTAAAGTCAAAGTCAAAGTCTTTATGTCTTCATTTGTTTTATTTTCAAAATAGTTTTTAATTAAATAAGGAGATTCTAAAATTAAAATCGGATATTGTTGGAAAATAGATTTAGTACAAAAGATCAAAGACAAAAATAAATAATAAATTTCTTTCTTTGTTTTTCTCAGAATAATTTTGAATTCAATAATAGGAAAAATAAAATTAACCACTTAACTGTTTTGCCCGAGTGCCATTCGTGCATCGATTTATCGCATTTTGATAGTTGTAAGTTCAAAATGAAGCATTTATAACGATTATAATGTAATGTTAAAATTACTTCGAATACATAGATAAGTCAAGTATTCAATGGATTTCTATGTGAATTAAAATAAAAAAAATATTCACAAAATGGAAGATGTCATCTAATAGGTAGTAAAGAAAATAAAACAGTTAAGTGGTTAAATATCATTGGTAAATAAGTTAAGTATAAAGAATCAAAGACGACAAGAATCATTACATTTTCATCTGTGTTTTTCTCAAAATAATTTTGAATTAAATAAGAGGATTGGAAAATTAAAATTAGACATTGCTGGTAAATAAGTTAGGTACAAAAGATCAAAGGTAAAAAGAAACAATATATTTTCTTTTAAGTTTTTATCAAAAAAAATTTGAATTAAATAAGATTGTAAAAATAAACTAAATATTGTTTGTAAATTGGCTAGGTACAAAGGATCAAATACAACAAGAATCATTACATTTTCATCTGAGTTTTTCTCAAAATAATTTTGAATTAAATAAGAGGATTGGAAAATTTAAATTAGATATTGGTGGTAAATAAATTAGGTACAAAAGATCAAAGACAACAAGAAACAATATATTTCCTTCTTTGTTTTTCTTAAAATAATTTTGAATTAAATAACAGGAATGAAAAAATAAATTAAATATTGTCGGTAAATAGGTTAGGTACAAAGGATCAAAGAAAAGGATCATTACGTTCTTATCACTGTTTTTCTCAAAATAATTTTGAATTTAATAACAGCATTAGAAAATTAAATTTCTGCATCGTTAGTAAATAAGTTAGGTACAAAAGATCAAAGATAACAAGAAACAATATATTTCCTTCTATATTTTTCTTATAATAATTTTGAATTAAATAAGAAGATTGTAAAAAAAATATTGTTGATAAATAGGAATAGGTACAAAGGATCAAAGACAATAAGAATCATTACATTTTCATCAGTGTTTTTCTCAAAACAATTTTAAATTAAATAAGAGGATTGTAAAAATAAATTAAATATTGTTGGTAAATAAGTTAGGTACAAAGGATCAAAGACAAGAATCATTACGTTTTCATCTGTGTTTTTTTTTTTTCAAAATAATTTTGAATTTAATGAGAGGATTGGAAAATTAAAATTAGATATTGTTGATAAATAAGTTAGGTATAAAAGATCAAAGACAACAAGAAACAATATATTTTCTTCTAAGTTTTTCTTAAAATAATTTTGAATTAAACAAGAGGATTGGAAAATTGAAATTAGATATTGTTGGTAAATAGGATTAGGTACAAAGGATCAAAGATAACAAGAATTATTATATTTTCATCTTTGTTTTTCTCGAAATAATTTTGCAATAAATAAGATAATTAGAAAAATTAAAATTAGATATTGATGGTAAATAACTCAGGTACAAAATATTAAAGATAACAAGAAACAATATATTTAATTCAATGTTTTTCTTAAAATAATTTTGAATTAAATAAGAAGATTGTAAAAATAAATTAAATATTGTTGGTAAATAGGTTAGGTAGAAAGGATCAAAGACAAGAATCATTACGTTCTCATTAGTGTTTTTCTCAAAATAATTTTGAATTTCATAACAGCATTAGAAAATTAAATTTCTGTATCGTTGGTAAATAGGTTAGGTACAAAAGATCAAAGATAACAAGAAACAATATATTTCCTTCTATAATTTTCTTATAATAGTTTTGAATTAAATAAGAAGATTGTAAAAATAAATATTGTTGATAAATAGGATTAGGTACAAAAGATCAAAGACAACAAGAATCATTACATTTTCATCAGTGTTTTTTACAAAATAATGTTGAATTAAATAAGAGACCTGGAAAATTAAAATTAGATATTGTTGGTAAATAAGTTAGGTACAAAAGATGAAAGATAGCAAGAAACATCATATTTCCTTCTATCTTTTTCTTAAAATAATTTTGAATTAAATAAGAGGATTGGTAAATTAAATTTATGTATCGTTCGTAACATAAGTTACGTACAAAAGATTAGAGATAACAAGAAACATTATATTTTCTTATATCTTTTTCTTAAAATAATTTTGAATTAAATAAGAGGATTGTAAAAATAAATTAAATATTGTTGGTAAATAGGTTAGGCACAAAGGATAAAAAGCAAGAATCATTACATTTCCATCAGTGTTTTTTTTTTTTCAAAATAATTTTGAATTTAATAAGAGGATTGGAAAATTAAAATTAGGTATTTTTGGTAAATAGGTAAGTACAAGGGATCAATGATAGCAAAAATCATTATCATACATTTATATTTTATTTTATATTTTCTCAAAATAATTTTGAATTAAAAACAATTATTATTATTATTTAATAATAATTGTATTAATAATATTATTAATTTAATAATAAAATATTAATAATAATGTATTATTAATAATAATTGTATTAATAATTATTAATTTCATAATAATTCACCAAGGTCATTAATATAATTTCCTATTTCATTATATATTTTTCTCAAATTAATTTTGAATTTAATAAGAGTTTGTAAATTTAAGAATTAAATTAAATTAATTTTGAACTAAACAAGGGTTAAATAAGAATAAGAAAGATGTAAAAATAGAAATAGATATTGTTGGTAAAAGATTTGGCACAAATGATCAAGAATAATTAACATAAGTTTCTTTAAGTGACAAATTCCTACAATTAATGTAATTTTCTATTTTGTTCAATATTCTTCCCAAATTAATTTTGAATATTTTTCAAATTATAAGATGTTATTGGTAAATAGGTGAGGTACAAAGAATCAAAAGCAACAATTCATTAGCACATACTTCTTTTTCATTCTGTCTTTTTATCAAAATAATTTTGAATTAAATGAGAAGATTGTAAAATCAGAAATAGGTATTGTCGATAAATAGGTTAGGAACAAAGGACGAAGACAACAAGCATCCTTAACAATTCTTCTACGTTTTGCACAAAATAATTGTGGATTAAATACGAAAATTGTACAATCACGAGATATTGTTGGCAAATAGGTAGAAAAGATCAAGAACAACAAGATTCAAAAATATAAATTCATGTTATGTTTTATGATTTCATCAACATAACTTTGAATTAAAGGAGAATATTGTAAAAATAAGATATTATTGTTAAATGGGCTAGGTACAAAGGATCAAATACAACAAGAATCAATAAAGTAAATTAATATTTCATTTATTGATTTGTTCAAATTAGTTTTGAATTGAATAAGAACATTGTGAAAATAAAATTATCATTTTTTGCATATTCGGATGTTTCTACATATTCTAAATTTCACATATGAGTGACGAACTTTTTCTTTAAAATTTTAAATATTTAATCTTTTTACTATAAACGCCTATAAATTTCGATTGTTCATATTATTGGTTTTTCTAAAATTTGGAATAAATTGTTGAATTTCAATAGATAAAACACTGAGGCATTAGACATAAACTTGTGAACTCTGAATTGGATTAATTCTGATTCGATTAAAATTTGAATTCAGTTAACTCTGAACTAATTCAAATTCAATTAAAATCTAAATTCAATCAATAATTATTTTTTATATATAGAAATGTAAATGCTTAGAATATTCGTAAATCTCAAATATAAGCTTTCATTATTAGTTCTCAAAAGTTTTAATAAAAATAATGATACATTACTTCAATTAATAATTTTTACTTCTTTTTAACTTAGGTTAGCCGGCTTATTCTTCAATGTGACCCAACATATATTCATCTATTGAGACTCATCATATGAGCATACAGTTCAGTTTTGATCTATTTTCTACATAAGGAAATTTAGTTTGGGTGTCATAAATTAGAATGAATTTTTAATTTCATTTAGAAATATGAGCTTTCAAATTTTAATTAGTGTAATGGTATTTTAATTAATATTCCTTTATTTTTCATGTTATATATATCAATGAAGTTAAAATATCGATTCTTTATTCTATGACAAAAGAATCGATTCACCTATTGAGAATCAACATGCGAGTATAAAGTTAAGTTTGGTTTTATTTTCTGCAGAGATAAATTTAATTGTGGTATCGTAAATTAAAATTAAAATTTAATTTAATAAACAAAAATGATTTTTCAAAAAATCTAATAAGTGTAATGATATTTTAATTAATATTCTTCTGTTTTTCCAGTTATATATCGATTAAGTTAAAATATCGATTCTTTAATCTATGACAAAAGATTCAATTCATTTATAGAGATTTAACATGCGTGTAAAAGTTAAATTTTGATATATTTTATACAAAAAGAAATTTAATTGTGGGGTAGTAAATTCGAATGAATCTTTAATTTCATAAACAAATTTTCAAAATAATTAATAGGTGTCATTGTATTAAATTTTAATTAATATTTTTGTATTTTTCAAGTTATATATCAATTAAGTTAAAATATCGATTATTTATTTTAAGAATAAATGCTTAAACCAACTCTAGGTTCTTCACAAATGACTTTTTAATTAAAAGAGGATTTCAAAAACATAATTAATTATTGCATTGTGTATATATTTAAGGAGAGATGTTAAGATTATTCATAATAATAAAATTATATTATGAACTTTGTTTATCAAAGAATTTATTTAATGCAAAAGTACTTTTTCTTTCACATATGTAAAGACAAATAAAGAATTTTTTTTCAGCAGAAGAATCCATGGCAAAATAGATATAAAATTTCTCAAACTAAATAGTTTATTTTCAGCTCTAAAATTTCTAAACCAACCTATTTCAAAATTATTGAAATTTAAACTCTCAGAGGCTCAAAAATAGAAAGAATAATTAAATAAATAATAATCAAGTATTTCACTTTTTCAGATTTTTTTGAGAAGTAATTGCTTAGCAGTATTGGTTTATATAAAACTTTTAGCGTGAATTTTAATCTTTTCTCAGAGAAGATATCTAATGAAAAAGCATGAAAAACACTTTTAGAAGTTCAATAAGGCATAACTCAGTGCAAAATATATAAATAAAAAATGTATATAATTATTATTTTACTCGTCAAAGCATTTTGTCAAATAGAAATATATACCTACCTTTAAAAGTTTTGGGAAATATTTACATAAGATTAGATCAGACGACTTGTTTTCAGTTTAGATTTGTTTTTCTTATGGCACTTGCCGTGGATAAGCTCGCTGAGGTAGTCAGCGATTTAAGCCTAATCAGCATTGTAGTAGCGCCAACTAGGGTCAAGAGTACTATTTTTGCTACTCACTCATCACATTCGATTTGCACGGCCCCTTTTACAGGGCGGGGGCACATTCACGCACCTTACAGATAGAACACAGAAGAACAACCATGCCTACACCGAGAAGCCCATATCACTGGGTAGACACACTACACCTTATGGCAGAACACCTGCAGTTTTAGATTTATAAGCTGCGTTAATTTATAAAAACAATACAAAATACAATTTCTTATATTATATAAAGTATTTTTCTTCCTAGGTTTATATATATATATATATATATATATATATATATATATATATATA
>JAOUZG010044463.1:2611553-2630883 GCA_026289955.1 Argiope argentata
TATATATATATATATATATATATATATATATATATATATATATATTAGTATGTGATTATGAAATGCAAAGTTTATGAAGTTAAGCTTTATTAACATCCCATTGTAAAGCAAACTAGGTTTACTTTGGGACGTACCTCCTAAATTTGAACCACCATCAGATGACAAGGAGCTGGCACCTTTCAACATACCACCTCAGAGGAGAGACATATGTCCGTGATGGATTTAAAGTGCAATAGACACCCCCCCCTACACAACGTTTCTCAGGTGAAATCGGTTCTTGAACCTAAACCGTAAGAATAACTAACGAGACTAACGAACTAAGACTAACGAGCCGAGACCTTACCACCAGGCCACCTCGTCCATAGAAACTTTATTAAATCTTATTTTTTATGCATAACTTTGAAAATTCTAACTGAAAACTGCAAAATATTTTCCTTTGTTTCTTTAATAAATATTTATATTTACTACAAAAATTGAAAAAGTAATACCGGTAGCAACACAAAAATGCTTCTTTTTGACCAATTTCCCCTAAATCTATAGAAACATAATGCACAAAAGACTAATTATTATTTTTCCTAATTTTATTTTCCATTCATTATTCACTAAAAAAATATTTTTTTTATTCTGAAATTATTTAAATTGACAATGGAATAAAAGCGCTTGAGAAAACTCTGAAATAACAGAGACAGAAGCGGATATGTAAAGGAATTGTACTTTTGTCAACCGACGCACAAAACTGTCATTAATGTTCGCATCGGTATCAATTATCATCTATTTTAATCTACACCCCTTAGGAGTTGGCGTGCACATTACATTATAAATGCCAGCTGAAATGAACTTACAAATAAACTGAGCCGCTTGTGAATTTGAATAGCGCAGATGTTTAAAGAATCCCATCTGCGAAAATTAGCATAAATTTTCAAAACATCATGATATCGAAATATACTCAACCCATTTACTTAATAATTAGTGACGTGAAAATAGGTTTCAACACAATGATTCTCTAAAATAAAAACAAGAAACAGATTCTATCAGCACTGGATGAAAATAGAATGGTGAAAGCTTAGTTTATGCAAATGGTTTGTGTTTTAAATTTATAAATACAGCGTTAAAAAGCACTGTGATAGTTGACTATATTGGGACTTGTTCTCCATTCGAATTTAATTTAGGAAATGAATTTGTTCGAATATTCGAACAATGCACTGTTCTGAATTTTACGAACCATAAGAGATGAATAAATGCCGATTTGTTAAACTGCTAATTAAATGTTAATCAACTGGGGACGGCTAAAATCAATAACTTGCCCATATTGCAGAATTTGAGCCCAGTACAATGCGCTTCAATGTTTACCCACAATTATCAAAGGAATTGACCATATTTAATCAATATCGGTTATTATATGTATTATTTGAATTAATTCGTAAATTATAGATATGTATGCAGCTGTTTTGATAAAACTTGGTGAAATTGAATATTTTATAGAGATTTTCAAAACTTGTTGGAAATCTTATGAAATAAAATATTATGTTTTTTACGATTCCAAATATATATAAAACAAATTATTTAGATTTCATGAAGAGCGAAACATCAGAAATCATAATGTCAACTTTTTCCTTATGTGAAGTATAGATGATGTAGTTTCATATATTGATACCTTTGTTTTTGGAAATGGAAGCAGGAAACGAGCACGTATTATCAACATTTTTCTTTACAAATGACGAATCATTAATTCAATGATTTGGTTGACAGGTTCAATAATTTCTTTAATCATTTTGCTGACTGCAAAGTGAAATACTTTTCTATGTATAAAGCGAAATTTGTAGATATTTTTAAAGAAATGGAAAATTGCAGAGAAAATGTACAATATCGAAGCTATTTGTTACAAAAGTCAAATTTAATTCAATAATTTTGAGTTAATTTGACATGTGTTTTTCCATTTTGCCAAAGAACAATATGCATAATGCAATATATTGTTTTAAAAGGGGGAAATTATTGAAGAAATAAGTATGTCATTGTTAATCATTAGAAATGACATATTTAAAGCTATAAATTCGAAAAACAGATTTTAAAAAAGTTTTAACCCTGATGAATTGGTCAAAGTCAAATTCCCTTGTATGTATAAGGATATTTTTTGTTTCAGATTATAAAAGGAATGAAACCATAAATTTTTTGCAGTTCATTTGTTATTTGAAAAGAATTGATGTTTTCAGAAAAAATATACTTATATAATTAATATGAATTCTTTGTCACATTGTTAAAATGAATCAACAATAAAATAAATATAATGTGACTAATTTAAAACTTGATGACGAATTCTGTTCATTCTACTTCCATTTATGTATGTGTATATATTGTTGTGTTTTCATGTTCGGCTTTACAACAGAAGGAGAGGTACAGTAGCTTCTGAGTGTAAAGACCCTTAGCACCCTAAGGTAGAAGTCTCATTTCTAACTCACACACGTCACAAATCTTTATTACGGGGCTGACTTCATTCATCCACTGATCGTAATTCAGATCTGGGACAGTTAACGATCACCTCTGACTCAGTACCTCCAGTAGTACCTCCACGACAGATTTAACGTGCACCAGCTACCACACACATGGAGAGCCTTCCGCTAGTGGGTTCAAACTCACATCCCAAGGGATGCAAATCCAACGCCATTTCCAACTAGGCTATCCCTAACTATGTTGTATATAAAAGATATATTGACGAAGCAGATATTCTTAAGATACTAATGAGTCAACAGGTTTGATAACTGAACAAGTCCAAAAATATCCTGATTGGAATTATTCAAATAAATCAAGTCTAAGGCATGAAAAAAAATTAGGAAATGTTGAAAATATACTAGTATGTCATTGTTTTTCAAGCTCCGATAGACCCCAGAAAAAGATAAAAGAAAGGGACAAATTGAACACATTGTCAAAATTATGAATAAACATTATAAATTTTCGACACACAAAGTGTGAAAATTCAAGCATTGATCTTGATCTTATTGATCTACCATGATTAATCACTTAACTGTTTTATTTTCTTTTCTATCTGATATGACGACTCCTTCTATTTTGGAAATATTTACTTTTTTTATTTGATTGGAAATACTTTAAATACTTCACTTATTTATGTAATTAATATTGAAGTAATTTAATATTGAATTAAAATCGTTATGAAAGCTTTATTTTTTGCTTACAACTATCAAAATTCGATAAATCGATGCAGGTACGGCATACGGGCAATACAATTAAGTGGTTAAGATCCTTTCTATGAAAAGTTTTGTCATCAATGATTTGAGATGAGCATTAAAGCTTCTTTGAAACTGTTCATTAATTTGCAAGTATTTTGAGCTTCTTTCTCCCCAATCGCAATTCATGCATTTTGGTCAAGCAGCTCGATGTCTGAATTTTCATCATGTTCTTTTTATTTTCTCGAATATAAAGTATATAAAACGTATTGTAATAGTCGAAAAAATTTGAAATCGATATTTTAAAAGAAACTCCGCTAATATTTCGAAGATACAAAAGCTAATTATGTGAATGTTGACGTTCTCCAGATTTCACAGTTAGAGATCTATACTACTATTATAAATATGAAAGTTTGGATGGATGGAGGGATCATGCTAGTCAGTCGCGCCAGAACAGCTGAAAGAAATTGGATGAAATTTAGCACAGAGATAGATTAAAGAATAGGACATAGGCTACTATTTATTCCGGACATAGTTTTTAATTAATAAAATAGTAGCCTAACTTTTCAGCCAAAAATCGTCATTTCCCCACCGTCAGATGAGTAAGGCTTCAGTTTTTTTTCCCAAGCTAATGAGGCTATGCTTAACGCGCTTTCGACCGATTATTTCAAATGATTCTGTTTATTTTCTTTGTTTTTGACGCATTAAAAAATTAAACATTTTAAATTAATCTATTTTTTTGCATTCATTTTGAATTACTTTAGAATTAAAATAAATCAGAACAAAGGAGACACAAAAATTTCTAATATGCATTGCGTTATCTCAACTGGCATAGAAAATTCAAGCATTTGCGTATTGCCCAATTGATGGTGAAAATTCTCGCGCGTGTAGTGTGTTGTAATTGTTGCCAGCCGTTTTTTCATTTTAATTAAGTCTAAAAAATTGTGCATAATCCTGTTATAGCTATCGCAATTTCGATAGATAAATAAAATAGAATTGACTTGATTTTAAAGAAATACGGGCTTGATTTGCGGCTTTACTTTATTTCAGGTACACACTGAAAAAATATTGCTTTTAGGTTAGTTGTTTGCTTTTACATGCATACAAAATCGCCGGTTAAAGGTATTATAATATAAATTAATTCACAAAAAAAGTAGAAAGTAACAATAAAAAAATATCTATTTTTAAGTATATCAGAAAATCTTTTTTAAGAACATTTAAACTTATTCAATCGTATTAAAGTATGACTTTTTGTTTGACTCTTATGAAAAAATGAGTTATTGTGGAAGAATTAACCGTATTCCTTTCTATTTTAACGTATTAAGAAATTATTCAAATTAATATCATCTGCAATAGTATACAAATAAAATTGTGATATAACATGATTTTTAAAATGAAAGCTTAATTTTGTTAAAAATAATGTTATATAATTAAGAAACTAATTCTTTAATTAATTTTATTTTTTTACATATCTTAATTTTACTTCTGTTTTTTTAAAAAAATTAAATAAAAAATACAGTCCATTTTTAAAATGCTTCAAACGGATAAATTTTTATTATAATTTCCATTTCCAATTAGCTTTTAATCTGACGAATACTTTTACATACAAGACATATCTGCGATTTTAATAATGGACAAAATATTTCAATTTATCCAAAATAAAAAAAAAATTAAATTTCTTTCAATTTCTTTTTTTTGTTGAAGGTATTCCCAACGTTTTAAAATTTAAATAGAGATTAATTTGATTTTCACTTTCTTTCAAACAATGAATTTAATTGAGTCTCTTTCAATTTGGCTTTTATCGTGATAAGTATTCGACCTTATTCATTTTAACCTCGTTTACTCAAAATATTCCCTTTCAATATACATTTACTTTAGTTTATTCGTATTCTTTTTATTTCCATTTTGGTTTTACATATTTCCATTCTCCCAAAAATTCAATAAAATATAAAATAATTCCATTTATATTATGTTTTACTTTTCATTACCTCAGGCAAAATATTTTCGCTTTAAAAAAATATTACGAATAACAAATCTGGCGATTTTGAATAACATGCCTTTATTAAAAGAAAAATTAAATAAGTGAATTAAACTATTATATTTCTTTGAACTCACCTGAAAAAAAATAAAACAACTAATTTAATAATTGCAATAAAATTCTGGAAGCTTTTTAAAAGATTTATTAAATTTTGGTTTCAAGATCTTTACACGCATTCCAAAATAATTCACTTATCGTTTTTATTGAATCTATCATCATTCTTCATTTTTTTAAAAAAAATTTGAAGATGCAGATTATGCATTCTTTGAAATTTTTCTTCCTTTCAAATTGTTGAAATCTAACTTATTTATGAAAATCAGAAATTAGATTTACCTCTCATATGCAGATTTCATTACATTTCGTTGAATAATAATTTATTTGTTATCATCCTGGTAAAGTGAATGATAGATTATTGAAATACTTGATGACAAATTAATTGAAATTTTGATTTATGGCGATTGATGTTTTTGAGGCGGTAATTTCTTTTGAATTATTGAAGGGCCATAAATAACTTGTTTTTATTGCTTTATGTAAAACATGTCTCTAATCACATTTTACAATAAAAAGAGATCCCTGAGATAATCTTTTAATTTTATTTATTTTTAGAAGAATTAATTTTGAAATTCCAGTAAAGCTATTTGCTTATAACGAGATGAAAGATAATATATATTTTCATTGAGAATTTCTGAAATCATTATTTTATAAAACGAAAATGGCTTTTCATATTATATTGTACACGTTAAGTATTTTAATGTCGCAAAATTTAGTATATTCGGGAGAAATGCTTGCATAAACATATAAAAATAGTTCAATGCTTGTTCGCTAACTATTTCTAAAACTTTTTGACAGCAAGTGTCAAAGTTAGAATGCCTAAAATGCAATGAAAAATTACATTACCTGTAAATAACACAATTTTGGCACGTTTTTACTTAGCAATAAGAATTAAACTAAATCAGAATTAAACAGTTTTAGTTCATTTCTTGCATCATTTTTTAATCCAAATTCTGTTTCATTATATCAGTTATATTTGAACAGAATAAAGCTGGGTTTACGTTCCGCCATCTACAAACCCTTCAGTGAAACTACGCATGCGCAGAAACTGTACAGTAGTAAGTACTTTTATTGTCAAGGTAAGATCTTGATATTTTCCGGTCTCACGGCGCATGCTTGATTTACTGGAATTTCGTAACCGCCTGAATGAAAACTACCTTAAGATAATAACCAAAACTATTTCGTAGGATGAAGTCATGCTTTGTCTATGTTTCACCCTGTTGCCAGTTTTATTTGCTTTTTACTTATTTTTTAACAGATAAATATTTTGGAAACACTTTAAGGCAACAGCTATGTGTTATCAGACAATTAGAACTGGCGTTCTTAGTTGCCATTTTAGCAAAAGAAATGAGCAATAAAATGTAAAAAATACATTGAAATTCAGATGAATGGATTGAATTTAAGTATGTCTTTTAATACGTATTTACTAATTAAAATTTTTTGAAGCCTTCACTTATCATGGTACGGTTTTATTTTTAAAATAATAAATGCCATTTTCTATATAAATATTTCACTCCACGAATACATATCCTGACACATTTCATGACATAAAAACTAATGGAAAGAAATATAGCAAAAGGCAGCATTTTTCACATCTGATATTCAAACAGACTAAAAAATTCTTCGCCTCCACCATTCCCAGAATTTTTAATGGATTTTTAGCATGTGAAATAGTTTCGTTTGCAGTTTTCCTATTCAGTACATAATTTTTCAAGCTTCACGTTCAGATGTGAAAAATGCCCAAACTATTTTGAAAATCAAAACACTGACATTTCTGAATTCCATTTACGATTTCTATTTTTTGCATAAAACAAAACCTATCACCAGACTAAACTCGGTTCTAAGCAAAAGCTTTCAAAGATATATAGTCTTGTATTTTTCTTAGAACGAATATTTTGTTTTTACTATTAAAAACATAAGAATGACTTTAGAATGATTGTGATATCTATCGATTTGAATGTGACATTCCTTTAAAAATGTTCTATTTGGGAACTAAAAGTAAAAAATAAACTTTCATAATATGAATTTATCAAATATTTACTTGTCACTGTATTTTGTCAGTCATTACTTGCCATTTTGCATTTTATGAAGTCGACACTTGTCCCTTTGCATTTTATAAAGTCGACACTTGTCCCTTTGCATTTTATAAAGTCGACACTTGTTCCTTTGCATTTTATAAAGTCGACACCTGTCACTTAGCATTTTATAAAGTCGACACCTGTCACTTTGCATTTTATGAAGAATACACTTGCCACTTTGCATTTTATCAAGTCGACACTTGCCACTTTGCATTTTATCAAATCAATATTTGTCACATTTCATTTTGTACTCAGATGGGTTAAGTAAAAGAAAGTGATTTACTAATAAAAAAAGGACAACTAGAGTTTTTTTGGAGAATTTGTATTATAACGTTTATGATTGAATTCTTGGCAATGAATCAAAGTCCCATAAAAAGGGAGGCCTATTTCATGGGTCAAACGAAGTTATGAATTCATTATGTACATCTCTTTGATCAAGTGATGTTGAATCATTTTCGTTGCACACGAAATTATTTTCCTGTTAAGTATTTCGAAGAAACTAACCTTAATTTGTGTTTTATTTGAAGGAAAAACTGGGGAGGTTGCTAGCAGAGTCACTTCAGACACAATGAGCAATTTGTCGTTGTAGTAATCTATACATGTATTACTTTTTGTAACTAATAATATATTACTATTTTTTGTAACTATTAATATATTACTATTTTTTGTAACTAATTATAGAGAGAGAGAGAGAGAGAAGGGGGACCGAAGAGAGGAGAGACACATTTAAATTTTTAAATTTCCGATTTGTTCTATCTTAGGAGGCATAATGTATGTGAAGAGACCAGATATTGCAATCTACAACACGTCACAAGAGCAAGAAGAGAACGAAATGGTTTTCCTCGTGATTCTATGAAATTCTGATAGGGATTCTTTGACACATTTTGTTGATTTATATGAGGAAATTATAGATATCTTTTAAACGAATTTGTTTAGCTTTACAGATTATATCCCTTTACTCGGAGCGTGTCAAACTTTAAACATTTTTACAGAGCTCGTGGCTCATTTATTTTTAAAAAAGGAATTGGATCAGGAAATAAGAATATTTCAGAATTAAGTTAATATGAATTAAATAAAAATTAAAATTAAAAAAAATTAGGATTAATTTTAAACTTAGAGATATGGTACTAAATATATATGTATTCTATCAAATAAATTTTTGATTATAATAACCGTTTTATTCATAATCCTCTTTAAAAACAAAACAATTTATTTTTCTCTAAATTGAAAAAAATAGTAGTACTGTTTTACGGTACTACTATTATACTGTTATTACGGTATACTATTTAACCTCTAACAGTAGTAATAATAGTACTGTTAAACGTTTGAAAAATATTTTAAGATGCTTCTTTATAATATTAATATTAATATTTGAAAGAATTTATTTTTTTTAACTTTATTTTTATTATTACGTACGAATGTGCTCTTATAAGAGTGGCAAAAATAATGGAAACTGTCTTTAGAGGAATCAATAGCAGCAATTACAGTTTTCCTGCAACACATTAATAAACATGTTTACAAAATCTTAATGTGTTGCGTCTTAACAAGATTAATTTTCTGGTGTTGACCATTAAGCGGGATAATTGGACATTTAAATGGGGAAGCAATATAATATAATACGAGTTTCCTCTTCCCCCGAAGATTCAGGAGTTTGAAGATACGTGCTCCAATTTCTCGTCAAAACTCTCATTAATTGTGTCATCTTTCCCAATAATAATTCTACATTTCAATTACGCAGCAATAATCATAAATATTCTTACATTAAGAATGGTTAATGCAAATTTGGATATTCCGGATTAAATAATAATTTGATTAATCAATTTAGTAGTTAGTTTTTTAATGAATAATGAAAGATAATTTTCATATTTAGTTAATGTCAAAGGTTTTTATGTCATTCATTAATTTTATGTTAAAGAATTTGTTAACAGTGAGTAGGGTTTAATCTTTAGCACTGCTTATGCATTTAAATTTTTGGTATTGATTATACTGATATCAAAATTATTGTGAACTCAAATGTCAACATTTTTTTATTTTACTTATATAATTAATTTTGAAAAAAATATCAATAATGAAAAATGATTCAATCATAATTTGATATATTAAATTGTTTGTAAAGTTTAAATGGATCATAATATTGTTTTATGAATAATGTGTACAAGTAAAAATAACTATTACCGGAATCATTGCAAAAATGTGGATTAATTCCCTAAAAATTGATTTCATTTAGCTATAACTGTATATTTAAGGTTTAATTATTTGAGAAGGCACTTCAGTATCTAATAGCACTAGACAAAAAGAGATTACATTTTTTTATATAAGAGAATTACTTCATAAAATTTTTGTGAAATGAAAAGCTTTTTTATAAATATTAATCCAAATTTCGTCATTCAGGATGTTAAATTTAGATATTATTCCAATATCTATTGATACATGATAGAAAGCAGCATTTTACAAGGTAATTTTTTTTAAAATTCTTATTCACAGTTGGTAACCCAAAGTAATTTTTAAAAATATTTTAACTTTTTTTTCATGATTCCAATTTATTACGATTTAATAATTAATGAAAGAATAAAAGACTGTGTAATAATACATAGGAAACAGAAAGTATGCTTTCTTGAGTATATTTAAGTAAAATATTTCAAAAAATAAAACGAAATATATTTTTTAAAAATATAAATGCTGGTAAGAAATAAAAACCGATTGGAAGAATGCCAATTACTAATTTTTAATGAGCTGAAGTATTCGCTATTAGTCAAACATTACTTATGAGCTTACCTAATTGCTTTAATTCACCTTTGTTTTAACAACACCTTCACATTATGCTAAGTACTATAAGTAAAATGGAGAAGCAATTATATATATTTTTGATTTAAATCATAAAAACGTTATTCTTTGTTGAGTTTTGAAAAAGTAGATCGATAATGTTACAAAAAAATACAAACAGTTTGTTTAAAATATTGAATCCATATGAAATATTAAATGGGTAATGCAATTCTGAAGTTTTAATCTATATGTTTCTATTGAATTGATGTCAAAGTCATTAGTATTAGTATCACGTAATTCCTATATATTTATTTTTTGTAGTCTCGAAAATGCTTTAAAATTTATCGTTAGTTGCATAAAAGTAATTTAGCTCAGAACTAATTGATATGAAAACAATTTTTAATTGATGGACTAAAAATTGAAGCAAAAGTTCGAATAGTATTAGCAGTCCATAAAAATAAAGTTACGAAATCGATAAAAACGAGTTCTAAAAAATATTTTTCAGTTTTTTAATAATTTGAGACAATTGACAGCAATCGACAAAGAGATTGAATAATCTCAATTACAAATTATAATAAAGTCGATTGCATTTACAATGTTTTTTTATTAATTTATTCTTTATGTAAATTATTTCTTTACGAATATTTAATTATCGCATGGGTTATCGTTATTCAAATATTAGAATATTCATTTTAAATACTCATAAAATATTGCAAGACACAAAGCAGACATTAAAACTTAGATCGTAAAATTGTAATAAGAAAATATAGAAAACATTATATAAAATCCTCTTTAAAATTTCTTTACAACTCTTTATTATTTATAAAACCCATTAAGTAATACGCGGCAATATTTTCATCTTAAGTAATATCATTATATAAAAGTATTCTCCAAAATTAAACAAAGAAGAACATCATTTTTAGTAGATATTTAAAGAATAAAAGGATAATATGCCATGTTTCTTATATAAAAAGGGTATAAACTGTCATAAATAAACGATAAAATATTTTTCAAACCCTTAAAAAGCTGATATTCTAATTCAAAAAGAAAAATGAGCCATTTCATTCTTGAGCTGTTTCTTTTTTTTTTGTTTTTACTGTTATAATATACGCTACTGAATATTTTAAAACATAGAATAATATAAGGGAACTAAAGATTGTTTATCTTTCTATTATCGGATATTACCAACGTCATATAAAATCTTGTGTTTAAAGAAAAACAACATTGATAATATTAAACATATTTATGTCACATTAATTCATATCAGCAACGACAAATTCTTAACAAAATAAAGAAACGTGTTTTAACTAAGATTTCCCCCACAAGACGTGACATTATTATGACACAGACACTAATAATATCATTAAAGTTATAAAACTGTACAATTTTGAGCAAATACAATAATTTTCCTTATTTATTAATTCTTAGAATTTTTATGATTTAATTATACATGAAATAAGGAATAATTGATTTTAATCAATAAGATAATGCTATTTCTGAATATTTTATCACCTATACTAACGACAAACATTTATATCTATTTTGTGTGCATATTTTAGCACTCTACGAGTCAAAACGTTTGACTTACAGCTATCAAATTTAGCACAAATATACTTTGAAGCGTGCAACTTGGAGAGGGGATTTTTAAACGTTAACTACTTAAAAATTAGAAGAGCTCAATTTTGGTTTTTTTTTCCGAGATAACTTTTCAAAACTATAATACACAAATTATTTTTACATTATCTTAAAATTCAAAAAGAATTATTTTTTCAATCAAGCCAATTTAACCCTTTGCACTCGATGGCTCTTCTTCGGCACCATTCAGGACGGTGCATCATTTTGAAGTTTTATTTATTTATTTTTCAATTTTGATTATTGAAAATACCTACATAATGGTAAAAAGACGGAGAAATTCAATTTTAACACACACACACACAAATTTGGAGCAATAAACAATCCCTTTTAATTTGAATAATTATGCATCGAATTACTTTTCCGATACTGCCGGGGGCCGTATCGGCGCCATTCGAGTGCAAAGGGTTAATAGTCGTACTAACAATTTCTAACAATAGAATATATTCCTGCTTTGAAACCTGTTCTTCCCCTTAAACCTTTAATCGCTGTATTTACTTTTATTGTTGAAGTTCATTTCGGTTATATTAACATCTCGTTTAAAAACAACATAAGGACTATTTTTTGATAGACCTTTTAATTTTGAATCGCGATTAGATGATGAAGACGACACCTGATCTAGCAATCCCCTCTTCAAACTTCGGCACCACAATTAGCGAAAGGCATTTTTTGTTGAAAGCTAAAAAAGATTTATATTTTATATCTACTTGATTAACCCGACGAATAAATAAAAATTACTACACCAAGAAATTTGATAATAGATAAACCGCATATTTACGTTTTTAAACTTCTCTGACGTTAAGATACTACTTCTAATTCGAAAGGATTTTGTACACATTGAACATATATAAGTTAGTTAAAATAGCAAGTTACCTCACAATCTGGTGGAATAGTGGACAAGATGATTGAACTAAAAGTAAGTATTAATGTTAACCGCAACGATCAAATATAAAATATGTTGTTGTGAAAGTTAGACGTTCTGTATCAAATAAATTGATTTATATTTCCTAAATCTAAAATTGCCTAGTCATAATAAAATTATTTATGTTGAAATTCCATAATTTTTTAAAATCAAATGAAATGATAAATATTTTTTTACGTTTGATTAAATTCCACTTTTAACCTTTTTTATCATAAAATCTATTTATAGCTACAAATTAAATGAAAATTTATTATTCTGAAACCTCAAAGTAATTCTTCAGAAAATAACATTTTGAATTGTGACATTATGTTTGTATCTTTGCAACAGCTCTGCTTACTCTAGACTCAACATATTACAATACATATTAGTAAGGAGCTAAAGGAAATTTAAAACTAATTTTTTTCAAATTCTGTCTCAATATTTAATCGAAAAAATGATTTTAAAAGAATTGGCATGGTGCTAAATTTGGCACTGTTTCCATACTATATTTTGATAAACAAATGGTAAATAATTTGAAATTAATTGATTTATTAAAGTTGCATTAAATTTTTTTTGAAAAGTTTGGAAATAATTTAAGAGAAACTTCGCAATTTCCTTCTCCCAAATTAGGGTGAAGATAGTTTGGTTGATATCCTAGATATAAAGATGTACCGCAAAAGATAGAAATTATCAAAGGAACTTTTATTGATTTTTTTTTATTTCTAACTACTACTTCTTCTCTACAGCCGACCACCCCACTACCACTGAACGTAGTAGTATCGACAGGAGTTGCTGTGGCCGACTGTGGATATTACCTACTGTCTTTAGTTTTATAACAAATAATGTATTACTAAAATCTAATCTGATGTAAACTCAAATACAAATGCTTTTATTTTATTTTACATTATATCACTCTTATAAACTTTTATTTCCTTCACACATTCTTTTATTCAGAAATCTCATATTTTACAAACTTGAATGGTTTTTATGTTTCTTAAGATTAATGAAGAATAAAGGTCTATCAATGATTGCTCAGAGTGGTGAAATCTAACACGCAGTGGATTCTTGAGGAAAATACAATACTGTGTTTCATCAGAATTTAAAAGACAATTAATAAATAGTTTAATCATATTATATCCTTATCTATTTAATATCACCTGGTAATGAATTAGGGAAAATTGTTTTAAACTTCATTAATTTCATAATAGTAAAACTAAATAAAAATATTTTAAAAAATTAAATTTTAATTATTAATTAAATTGATTTGAAAACTAAATTTTATCATGTTTATTCTTTAATATACAAACTGTTTATTCTTTAATTTCTAAGCTGTTTGAGTAAGTAAGCCAATTCTAATTATGAAAATTTACCAGAAATTCGAAGCCATCAAACAGCACTTGAGTTCACCATTTTCACCACACTTCTGCGCCAACTTTTATGTTTTCCTTCCTCTTATTTTGAAAACAAAGCGGGACGTTTCCACCGTCGTTATTTTAACGGCTTATTAAACGCCAACAGAGTAGGCCAACTCGCCATTGCTTCAGCCGAGCCCTATCGATAATGCATAATGCGCCTGTGCCTAAGTAGTTAGTAATGAGAACTGCCCGATTAGAGCTCCGAGATTTGTCGCATAGCAATACACTTCTGCGGTGAAGTAGTCGAGTTTAATCCTCCGTCTAATGGTACTCATTAAACGGTATATTTCAAACCAAAGCGATATTATGTGTCAAAAAGTATTTCTTAGGCCAATCTGGGTAAAAAAAAATACTAACAATAAATACTATGATGATTTTAAAAGAAACGTAAATCTTAATTCCACATAGAGTTAAATTAATTCTTTGATCAATGCTTATTTTTAATTCATTCTTTGCTGAATAGAATACTCAGAATTGGAAATTCATTAAGTTTGATTATCCAGAAATGAATGTAAAACAATGTTTACTTCTTAGTGCAATTTTCATAAAAACAAAGGCAAAAAAGTACAACTTAATAAAAAAAAGGAATATAAATCTAATTAATTCATTAATCAATACGTTCTTTTTAATTCATTCTTTGTTGAACTGTATAAACAAAATTAGGATTTCAAAGAATCTGATAGTAACGAAATAAATGCATATCAATAATCATTTCTTAGAGCATTTTTCATAACTACAATATACAAAATTAAAAGATTAAAATAAAATCTGCTATGAATACTTCAATGTATCATGTCAGAACATGATTTCTTGAGCGGCCAAGCACCATATGCTCGTGCGAGTTAAATTATGTTTTTATTCATTTGAATTGTTTCATTTAATGAGTTACTTTAGTATTGCAAACGATCCAAAAAAAATTTCTCGCATTGATTGTTTAAAAAAAATCAAATTTTCTATTTATTTCATTTCGTATAATCATGCTATCAAAATGATATTTTTCTAGTTTTTATTGGCTGTAGTCAACTTATTTTTACTAATCAGAGCTTTTGTAAATGCCACGACAGCGCGTTGTTAAAAGCTGATTACTTTTTTGGGATGTTAGTACAGATAATAAAATGTTTATTTTTCGCCTACGGATTTTTGTCGACGTCAAAATCCTCATTTCCAAAACAACATAATGTTCTGACATGATAAAAAATATTAAAGCAATTTGAATAGTAATACAAGTCTTAATGTCCAATAAAATTAAATTAGTTCAATGCTTAGTGTTTCAATATATAGTCACACTGTTTCGTATTGTAGCTTGTTCCTTGCTAATCATTCTCCTAAATTTCAGAGCATGCGAGAACATTTTATGACGACCACTCCCAGAATTTTTTTTATACTAACAATACCTTCTCATTTTAACAATCAAACGGAAGTGTAATGTCTCAAAATATAAGCATTCAAACCTTATCGCATTTGATAACAGTTTTTGGTATTTATTTTTAATTCAGTAAATGTGTTTCAAGAGTTAGCATTAATATTGCTATGTAAGTTATTATTTGAACTAGTCATAATTTATTTTATGTTAAAGTTAAGAGCTGTTTCAACATGCCTGTTAACGTAGGCGTCACAAAAGGAGGAGTTAGTTTGTTTTGACTA
Source organism: Argiope argentata (assembly GCA_026289955.1). Classification (NCBI taxonomy): domain Eukaryota; kingdom Metazoa; phylum Arthropoda; class Arachnida; order Araneae; family Araneidae; genus Argiope; species Argiope argentata. Next base: position 2,627,255 of record JAOUZG010044463.1, read on the forward strand.
TCTGAAAAAGTTACGATCGGAAGAAAAATATAGCCCACAGTTTCCTTTTGTGTTGCAACGAAAGCAGGAAACGAAGTTTTTTTAATCGTTTCCTTATTTTAGTAAGATGTTTTTAAAAGAAATAGGATAAGACTTTTAAGTTTTATTATAAAATTACTTTAAAACGTAAGCATAGCTAAAACAACACAGCTGTCTTTTTGCATTGAAAGAGAGAAAAATGAAAGGGCTTTGAATAGTTTTTATTTATTTTAATCTATTGACTTATTGAACTAAAACTCTTATAAATGTCAAAATTATGAGGCCATAAACCATTTACTGACATTTTAGTTTTAAATTCAGCTCTTAGTGAGTTTAAATATCACAAGAATTAAGATGGGAAAAACAAGTTTTACATATCTTTTATCTTTCTTTAAAATTCAGATGTTAGAAACGATACTATTAATTATTAAATTATGGCATCCTGAATTATAGATAAAGATATCATTTCTTTTAAATCTCTCAATTTTACAAACCACATAATATGAAAATTTCTATATATTTAGGGAATAATGATTATTATTTAAATTCAGATGGTCATGATATCTTAAATTTATTCCTTTATCAAACACTGAAAACGGAATTAGAATGTGAAGAATAACGAAATAAACCATATCAACTTTGAAGGCAAATGTTTGTATAAAGATGTCAATAACACTCATGGTATGTTAATGGCAATAAGAAGAAATGTTAAGTATGTTTTCTTGGTATGTGAAGAAATTCATTATTGTTATGTTAATTCACTTGAAATCCTAATAAAATAGCAAATTGAATTTAAATCTCATTTTTTGTTCTCTTGTCTTCTCCAAGGATGCTAAATAGTCAAAATATAAAAACTATAGGGTTTACTATTTTACAGTATTGCTCATTTTGGCAATTTGGCAGTATTATTGGCGTGTTTGGTGAGGGAAAACGGCAGCTTAATTTGGATTTCAACAAAAATACAATTGCATATGTCTTAAATGTTATCATTATACTATAACACAGAATACTTGTTACTGCAATCAAACATATAGTCCAGAGTTTCGCAGTTTTTTCCACCAAAAGATTTTGTATAAAAATATTTTTTAATGCGAATTTGTTTGGCTTATCTTTTTTACAAAGCAAATACAAAACTGAATCAATCAGCTGTCCATTATCCGAAATCAAAAAAGTTTCAGCTGCACTTTTAATACGACAAATTTATTAAAAATATCGTCTGAAAAAATGAAAAGAAATTTTCGAATCTACATGATGTTGAGCATATTGTTCGTTTAAAAATAAAAATTATCCACTGTAATATTTTTGCACAAATTAACTTAAAAGTTTATCAAATAAAAAATAAATAAAATAAACCCAATTCCATTTAAATTCAAAAATCATAAAAATAATTTCAATTTAAAAATTTTAACAAATGCAAATAATAAGATAAATGTTATAAATTAAAGAAATTCTCATAACTAATTATAATCAAAGCAGCAAATAAATACGAAAAAAACTGAAATGTTAGTTTTTAATATAACAATTAAAATTATAACAAAAAAATTTAAGCTTCAAAAAATATATTAAACAACATACGGTTACTTGATTCTATTTACAAATATAAAATTATATTATGATTACAATTCGTCAAAATTCTACGTTATTCTTCCCAGAAAGTGTCTTTTATTGTTCAAGCAATATTTTCTGTTTCATTTTGCTGAAAATTCTTAGAGCATAACTAAAATATATAAAATTTCAGAACTCATTTAATGTATTCCATTCTCACGATTAAATAAATAATCTGATTTTATTTTCTAGATTAAAAACTTTATTATGTGACTTGAAAAATATTCAAAGAATGCTATCTTAAATATTATTTTTTTTTTCAAATTTCCAAACATTTTGAGGATTTGCATATTATAGTATATTTGTTATTTAAATTACAGACTTTTTACAATTGGCTTCATCTACAGTTAATAGTTTCAAGTTCATATAAATGAATAATTTAATATATTTTCGTTCCTCAGTTGACAAAAATTTGCATTCGTAGTATTCGAAAAGGAATATAAAAGCTCAACTGGTTTTTAAGATGTATCATGGTTTTTTCATAATGCCATATCGCTGCTGCTTCTTGTTGTTGTTTCTTATATCATTTTCCATGGATAAGTTCACTGAGATTGTCAGATTTAAGCTTAATCAACGTCTCTTGTTTTGTATTAGCGACAACTAGGTAAAAGAGAAATTCTGTTGGCGTTTTTAAGTGTTTTAATATATTCTAAAATATCTACAAGTGGCAAGAGTACCCCTTTTTTCTACTCACTCATCACATTGGCTTGCACAGTCTCTTTTTTACTTGGGGGCACACGTCGTACTGATAGACAACCATGTCTGAACCGGGACTTGAATCCGAGACGGCTAGATCACGAAGAAGGCTCGCTATCTCTGTGCCAGGACACTGGCACATATCATATATATTATATTTTATATGTTTTCATATATCAAACAAATCATATTTGATTTTATGCACTATTTCGACATGCCACAATTTTTCCCCTTTCTCAATAAATCATATTTTCTAACCTCTTTCACGTTATTTGTTTCCGAATGCCGATCACGAGGAAGACGCCATGCCCCTATGCCAAGACGCCGGCAATGTGACTGTGAAGCTATATTAATTATATTGTGGATTTCTTTTATATAATGAATATGTAATGATATTCTTTAAAACTTTAGCTTTTCACATCAAAATTATAGATATTAATTATAAATTGAAATGAATAAATGTAGGAATAGGTTAAGATTGTATGAAATTATTCAGTGTAGATTATTTTGCAGAAGCGAGACATGGACGTATCTCTGTATCAACTTAAAAATTAGGCATACAGTGAAAACTACTTAGATTACCCAACTACTCAGCTTCAGCTATTCTTAAAAAAAATAATTCCATATTATCACAGATAATTTAATAAGGAAGTGATATGAAATGATTTATTGAAGGATATTTGCTAGTAATAATAACTGTATGTTCTTTTTTGTTACTTATGACACTTGCCATTGGACAAGCCCCCAGCTGTTACAGCAGCAGATTTAAGCCAAAAGGAGCATCACATGTTTTTGAAGTAGCGCCAACTAAGGCCAAGAGAACGACTTAGCTACACACTCGCCACATTTGCTTGCACAGCCCACTTTTTACAGGGGCGCACAGTCACACATCTCACAGAGAGCACACAGAAGAACAACCATGCCCGAACCGGGACTCCCGGAACGCAAGGAAGACGAGCCACCTCTGTGCCAGGAAGCCGGCATAACAACTATATTGCGAACATTTTCGAAAACTGGCATATTGAATTTATTTTGTATTCAATTTAGCTGAAATCTCAACCATTGTTTTAAAATAGCGATTTTTATTGCAGATACGTGGTTTTCTTTTTTGGCTTTTGAATGAGATAGTACATGCGCCTTTACCATTATCGATACAGTTAGTCCTTTTATTTTTAGTCATTAAAAATGAATATTATTGTCACATGACGATAGAAATTAAAGCCAATTATCGTGAGATTAAAGAGAATATTAATTCCACGAAGAAAATGAAATGATGATAAATGCGACATGCCTTATCAGTTATATAGTAC
>JAOUZG010044463.1:2630893-2685398 GCA_026289955.1 Argiope argentata
GCTGTACGTATTTTACTGTTGTATAATATTCTTTCCAACGAAATTTTTAAAAAAATCAAATGTCATTGTTTTATTTTATCTATGACATATTACTCGCGCGGCAAAGTGAACAAGTAAACACATTTTACTAAAAGTTTTGTTGAATACAAATTTGATATCTTTTCTTTTTCTGAAGAATATAAATACTTGCGATAATAAAAACAATCAATGTTTCGCATTATTTCATTCATAGGTATATCTGATTTCTTTATGGCGTTAATGCCTGAAGTATCAAAATTGATACCTGTTTTTTTTTTCTAAATAAGTATGTAAAATAAATATTATGATTTTTTAGCTATTTTTCCCTTCATCTAGACCTTCAAGCAAACACAGTAATATTAAAAATAAATCACTTTCGTAAATCAGGCTACTAAAGGTTAAAGTATGGAATCCTTTATTTTATAGAATACCTAGTTATTCCATGAAATAACTAATCGTGTCCGTTAAAGTGTAAAACTCTTGTATTTCATGGTTTAACTAATTTCATAGAATAACGATCTGCAGCCCGTTAAAGTGTAACATAATCTATATCATATATTTCGCACGACAAATACATTTACCTTTCACCCCTACTGCATTTATGAACTATTTCAGGCCATAGAGAGAGAACTTGTTTAAAGTTCAAACATTCAAAGAGAAAGAGAAAAGTCTAAGAAATGTTTGGAAATTCAAGCGAAAAAGATGAAATTAATGTCGGATAAATCTCATTCTGAAGCCTCTGTGGGGTTTACCGTCCAGTCCAAACACAAATATATAAAAATAATTTGCAATCATCCATATTTTTTGAAAAATAAAAAAAAATAAAATAAAGAAGTCAGTACGCAAAAAAAGTTTTTGTGACAAAAGGTAAACAAATTTAATTTTTTAAAGTATAAAAAAACCGGATTATTTCTTTTCATAACTATAAATTGTTGCGCATTTTAGTATTTAAATTTTTTTTCAAAATAAATACAAATACCAGTGATACATTTTTCAATGATTTATCCAGTTTATTAATGTATTTACCATTTTTTATTTTCAGAATTTGATTGAAAAAGTTTCGTTTTAATCAAGTCCAGAATTGTGCAGGTATTTTAGAATATATAAAAAACACTTGATAACGTCAAAAGAAATTCTCATTTACCTATCTTAAATGTTTCTTTCTTTATTTATATATATCTTTTAATTTATTTATGAAGATTCTCATACATTAAATTCTGTATCATTGATTTTTTACCCCTGGAATCTTTGCAGCTTTAAAAGGAAGAAAAATTTCTCTAAACAGTTTCGAGCGGACCAAACAATCCTTCACTCACCTCTTTGCTTTGCCGCCAGATGTCACTTCAGCTGCCCGAAGTGGAATCTTCCCCCGTTCCTGTCCGAATCTTTTTACTCCTCCGAACCAGCGGCGGCCAATCCAACTTCAGTCGTCGTTTCGACTCCGACGGGATTCGATGGTTCGGAAAAACTTCCGAAGAGAATAGGTGGAAATCCGAAGTTTCCGCGCCAAACACAATCCTCAAACTAATTAAAGATTTCCGAATTCCTCCGGGAATCGACTTTTTTCCGGGACATCAGAATGTCTCCGAAATAATTATGTTGTTGTTCTTCTTCTTCTGAAACTTCTTTGTGGTTGTAACTGGTGGAATTGACATAGAATATTTATATCGGCAAACGATTTTTCTTTTCTTCTCCGGAGAGTTTTGTTACTTCCTGTTGTGGTGTGAAATATCGTTTGGTGAAAGAAAAAAAAGAAACACGTGTTTTTCTGCATATATTGTGCGATACTGTGAACACAATATGTATAAAAGGAAGACAGTGAAGATATCCTGGGACTGTTTTTTCAAGTCCTGCTTGATTTTCCTGGTCAGCTTGGAATTCGTTAAAGGTAGGGATCATAATTTTTCATATTTAGAATTTATTTTAATGGAGAAATGCCATGGATAAATTTTACAGGTGTTTTCTCAAATAGCAGAACGGATTATTTTAAAGCAATAAGAATTTAATTAAAGAAATAATTGTAGGTATTTAGATATTTTTTTCTTTTGTAAACTTGAAAAGAATGTAGGTTTCGAAATAGATTTAGATGAAGAGTGAAAGTATGAATTTTGGAATAAAAGGGAATTTAATAAATGTTTTCAAAGGAGGTAAATATATATATTTTTGGAAAACTATTTTTTTTTTCTGAACAAAAAATAATTTTTTCCTTATTTCTCTTGATTATATTATTCGCAATTGATTTTTTTATCACATTTACGACGTACTTAACAAAATACATGTTATTCTAAATTTTAGCAGTATACTTAACTTTTCGTCTTTTAATATGATTCTAAATATATCTAGTAATGAAATTATTATATTTCATTAAGTCGATTATTGATTTTTTTATTACATTTTGATTTGGGTGCTAAGTGATATATTTCACGAGTCATATTACGAGAATATACAAAAGTTATATTAGTATTGTACTTTATATTTCTTATATACTAAAAATTATGAAAAAGTGGATAAATTCATTCCATATAAAATATTATTTTGTTACTACTTATACTTTATGCTTATTATCTTACCTATTTATCTCTAAAGATGACTTATTTGCGTTCAATGAATATAACAGATCAATTAGTGAAATAATTCTAAGATTTGTGTTGTTTTGCGCACAGTTGCTAATAGCTGATAAAACAAAGTAAAATGTACTTAATATTTTAATAAATGAAATAGAACATGGAACCATGATGATTCCCCGTGTATTTTGTTTCGTCTCAGGATCGATGCGTCAGATCTAATAAATGTATGTTATAGACGAACAGTTGACTTTCTAGATTATCTCGCATTAAAGCATATATCCGTTGGTGCCGCTCAGGATCTTTCCAATAAAATTAAATATGCATGTATAGTTTATGTTAATTTTAATGCTTAAAAAATTAAATAATGATGAAATTTTTTGATAAAAAGATAAGTTGATATTTAATAAAAAGTGATATTCTAACAATAATTGAATAGGAATGGTAAAGTAGCTTTCACACAATTCCAAATCACAAATGTGCAAAAAGCATAAATTTATTTTTAAAAATCAAAATTGACATTAAAAAAATTCGGATTGGTTATAAAATTTAATTTGAGGTATACTATACCAATTTTTATTCATTTATTAATATTTTTGTTCGAAATTTGCTTAAAAATTTGAAGTTGAATTCATTCTTTTTTCAATTCACCATTTTTGGAATAATTTACAGAATATAAAAGAGGTGAACAAGTATAAATGTAAAAAATAAAATCTATTATTCTGTCAAAATTCACATTTCATATGCAATTTTTCAAAAAATTTCCTTTCTTTCTTTATTTTTATAAATTTCTAAAGATTAATCCTACACTAAACTTTGCATATAAACATGTCAACCGTAAATTAAAAGTATTGTTATATTTATGTCTTCTCTTATTTTTTGTGAAAATTTCTTGCGATGCAAGATTTCTTATTTTGCTTCCTGAAATATGAATATAATTTTTTTATTCTTACATTGCTTCCCATTCGGTTGGTCTTTGCATTTTACAACTTTTTTTATGTATTATTGTCTGTTAAATGTTTTGACTGAAATTAGTTTATAAATCGATGGATTTTATCAAAAACGCTATTGATAAATTTTTACATCTCTTAATTAAAAAATTCCAAACATTTATCCGTTTTTGTAAATTTTACAAGGTATTTATTGAAAAAAATAAGATTTGTAGTTTATATCTTATTTTATCTAAGATGCTTTACTAATAGATAAATTCAAGTATATAGTTTACTATATTTTACTTTAGATATTTAATCCAAAATATGCTTGATTACAATCATTTATCTATAATTGGCTCAAAAGAATTTTATTTGTTTTTCTAAATATGGCGACAAACCGAAGCGGATGCGAAATTAAAACGCGCAAAATACTTTCCCTTTCAAGTCAATCATTTTTTTTTTCTCTTCAACATAATATCGAGCTAAATTCGTTTCTAGAATACTATTTAGAGTTAACGCCAATATTTCGAAATTAGGAAAAGGATCATAGGATGTTTTGATCGAATATTTTCAAAGAAATAGTAATTCGCATTTTTCTGCTGGTGGATATAACATTTTGCTTATTTGAATGTTTCTTCGCTTTTGAATCGTTCGCATTATTTACGATTACGGATATGGGATTTTAAAACAGTTCGCGATATATAATCTAACATTCTGAAATTACATGAAAATAATTATTTTGTGCTATGCTGAAATTCTTCCGAATAAAAATATTAATATCAAATATATTAATATAATGATTTTGAATAAAAGATGCATTTAAAAATGAATTGATGCATTAGCTAAACAGTGGTTATTGGTTGTTTAGAAATGATTCTCATGATTTTGAATATCAATTCGATGACGGTCGTTTTATCTTTTTCCTACACATTTTTGCTTTACATTAGAAGGGTAGATTTCCAATCGAATTAGATGTGCTTAATTTAAGATATGACTTTGATACTTAATTTAAGATATTTTTTTTTTCATTCATCTGTTTTAGAACATTTTGATTGAAAAAAATTTCATTATTTTACTGCTACAATGTGAGAATTTTTACATATCAGCGATAACGTGAATATCTACTTTAATATTATCTGAAACTTTTTAAATCTTTATACTTAGAAGACAAAATTACATGAAATAATTTCTTACGTTTTCTTAATCATCCAATTCATTAATCATTAAGTTATCGATTAAGCAGCATTTCGTTAAGTGATTAATTAAAAAGTCATTTCCAGGGCAGAATTTTGTGGAAGAAATCATCCAAACGAACAAAAACGAAGGTAATTTAGATCTGAAATCCGATCCAACGGTTAAGTATATTTTATGTTTAATTCGTTTTTTAACTTCAATACTTAAAACCCCTTTTTATTATTTGTAATTATGGCAACGCTAATGTGAACATAAAAATTTATTCAGTACCGTCTTCCAACATTAAAAAAAAATCTTAAAATTAGGGAAAAAATGTACGAAAAGGAATATCATGGAAAATATTCTGCTTCAAAAAAATTAAGCGATATAAAAATATTGTTAAAATATATTACTATAATATAGCAAAATTGTAGCATTTTATCATATTAACTTTAAAATCATTTTGATAAAATGTCATGATTTCGAATAATTATTGATGAAAATCTTCCAATTTGGAAAAAGTATCCTTTTTATTGAGTATCTTCTATTTCTGAAATCTTTTGACATATTTGGTGAATTTTGGTTCAACTAGTTGCATTATAGTACATGTTATACGAATGTTATTCAAACACGTCATATAACGCATTTTAACGGCTAATATCCACTACGATAAACATTATCAAACTTTTAAAAATGCGAGATGTCTTTCAAGACCTCGCGGCTACTACTCTTAAAGTTATTTGTTTATAAAATCCTGAGTCATGAGGTATTGATAACTATTATTCAACGATTTTTTTATCAAAGACTGTAAAGGGTCATTCACACAGACACATTGAAAGAAGAAGATTTAAGAGTTAACTAGACAGGTCTCTTTCAACGTATTCATTTGCAAATATTTCAAGAATTTATGTAATATTAGAATATTATGAATTTGCTGAATAATGCTTTATAAAATTGGTTTAACTCTTTGTCTCTTGTGTTATCAGTTATTGAAGGCTATATTTTATAATTTAATGGGAGATTGATTATGATTAGTTTATTTTAGAGAGGTCTTACATGAACTTTTGCCTTTATTCTTGATATTGTTTATTTCTCTATTCTTTTAATCTCCCATTCCGTAATTTTGTTATTGATGTTTTGAAAATGAATTCTTTTATTTATGGTATTATTTTATTTATTATTATCACTGATCATTAGCTGATAAATTTTAGTTTCATAATTTTCCTGTTGAAACAACATTTTTTTTAAAAAAAATATGTATATGAATTGGAATTGACCAGTAGTTTGATCACCATATTAATAGTAATAATTAAGTTTTAAATTTTCATAGACTACATCTTATATTAGAAAATAAAAAAATATTGTAATTTATACTTTCTTCATTAATATGCCGTGTTCAGATTTTTTTAGCTATACTCCCAAAGTGGCTTGCTCTCTCTGGTTGATTTTTCAGGAAATTCTATTTGTTCGAAATTTTATTTTTAGACATATCTTGAAAATTATGAGTGCTAAAGAAAACAACCAATAATTAAGTACGGAATTTTATGATCTTTAATATAAAACAAAACTTGTCAAAATAGGTACTATTGTTAAAAATGGAGCTTTAGATGTTGTAGTTTTTTTTTCCTAAAACGTAATCAGTGAAGTAATATTTTTGAGATTTGTTCCAAAATTAGGATCCAAGGGTCAGACAGGTGACCACTGATGCATATCATGAGCTTTCATATAAAATAAAAATTAACGAAATCAGATTAGTGGATTGATTTGTGGATTTTTCCTGATTGTTTTAAATATGTAGATTTCACGAAACTCCAAGTAATCTATTGTAGACTTCAACGATATATATACTTATTCGATAATTTATATTTCATACTTGAAATCATTTGTTTCGAAGAGTAAAGAAATATTTACAAAAACTAAATTAATAGTAATGAAAATTGTCTTCAAATCTTAAAATATTTATGTCCAAGAATCTACTTTCCTGAAAGTTTTTCTATTGTGTTTTTCTTTCTTTTTGGTATGATTCTGCTCCCTTAAAAACCGAATCATCCTGAATAATTATGTGAAAGCTTAATTTTTCTTCTTTTTTTTTACTAGGGACTCAAATATTTAAAAAAAACCGCAATGCCCGTCTAATTACTTTTTCTTTCTTTACATCGTCTCATTTGATATAGAATTTAATTCCCTTCTAGTTATTGTATTTATTTGAGCCGCAATGTCCTGGTGGTTAAGAGGTGGCTTCGAAAGCGGAGTTTTCCTTTTTCAAGACCCGATTTCAAGTTTAGTTTAGTTACAGTAACGTCCCATTTTAAGGGATCTTGTAATGACCTTTACTTGGTAACAACTCATTGTAAAAAACTATTTTGGGAAAGACCTGGGAATTTCGAACTGAGGTCAGATGACGAGGACGACACTGAGTTGGCAATCTCCTCTCCACGCCAGACCAGAGTGAAGACTTTTGGCTCTGATGAATTTAAGGTGCAACAGACCCTCTTGCACGGCGGTTTTTTGGTCCGATGTCATCGAAGAACCTTCGGGTAATTGAGGTCGAAGGACGTTGAATCCGCCAGGTTCAAACGTCCTACTGCTGGTATGGTTTGAAGTTCGATCAAGTATCGTCCTCGTCATCTGACCGAGATTTGAAACTGCGAGGTTCGTCCCAAAATAACCCTAGTGTTGTTTCGAAAGACGTTAACCCTGCATGGGCCTGTATAACTTTCGGTTCACATTTTAATTTATCGACATTTTAAAAATAATTATAGCTTTTTTCATGAGATGGCGCATAAATCATAACTCTATGACGTTGCAAATACAACCAATACTAGAATTCATGAACATTGCTGGGCTCATCAACCCGAAATAGCACAATAATTGCTGTACAAACTGTTGGCTGTAAAACTACGTGAAACCATTTGAACCGATTGAAATTATTTGTGTTTTTGTCAGTAATTGCCAAACTATGTTTATGGATGCGTGTACATTTATGCCTTACACAGAATCCAAATTGATTTATGGATTTTCACATATCAGCTATTATGCACAGAAGTGCAAATTTTATTGGTCGGCGTAACTTGAAAGTCACATAATGATTATAATGCAATAAAATTGTTTAAACACAAAAATTTGTTTTTATTTGCATACATAGGTTTATAATTGATATTTCGCTCCCCAAATTTTTTTATTGGAGTTCAAAGTAAAATTCGACCCATAGAAGGTTAATATGACCGAATTTAATTATTTATTTTAACCTTCTCCTCTTAGGAATCGTGAAAGTCGGTGCAGAAGTTTCACATTTTACTGGTCTATTTTTTTAATTGATTATTAAACAAAAACGCTATCGAGTGGGAGATTAATTTTTGGTGAAAATTCAATTAAGATAATGATTATATATCGGAATTTTAAAAAGCCCCTTTCATTAGGTAAATAATTATGCGGCGAATTATTTTCCGAATATGAAGGGTTCTCAAAAAGATCGTTTTTAATATGATTACCTGTGATGAAATTTTGGAAAAGTTTAAAGAATCATAGTCTAACCAGAATCTGATCTTAATTTAATTTTTACAATCAATAACTAGAATCTATGGAGTGAGAAAAAAATCACTATTCTGTATTTAATCAGTTAAACCTATTCACAGATTTCCTTACTATTATTCAACGTTTCCATTTGATCACCTAAATTCGTTCAAATTTTTCTCTCTGCACTGATTTAACATCTTCTATCAATACTTTAGATAAACATGACAAGAAAACAAGATTGAAAAAAAAATATGCTATCAGATATAAAAAAAGAAAAGTAAAAAATCAGAACGTATAGCAAATGATGTAAAAAAATGGGGAAACATTTCGCTTCAAAGGGGGGAATGCGAATGGATATCTAAGGAAATTGTTCTAACAAGAAATGAAAAAGATTCCGGTAAAAAGATCCTGGCTAGATCTCCATCGACTTCTAGGTTATATTAATGGAACTTGTGAGCGGGTATTCATAGGTAACCGGATTTATTTTTTGATGCTTATCAAAGAAAGTTATGATCTTTTAATTTTTCAAATAAAGTTATTAAAAAGCACCTAGAATTTCCATTTTCAAACTGCCGAGGGATTCTGAAGGAAATTCAAAAAATTTAACGTGCTTTTATTTGATATGTGTTTGAATTTAGAATATGGATAATGATGTCCAATGTATAACTAATCTTAAACGAATATTCTGATGACTATTAATTTATTAAAATACAGCCCTAATTGTTGTGATTAATTTATTTAAATACAATTTTAATTTATTTAAATAGAATCTGACAAAACATATTCGTCAACTAGTTATTTGGCCAGTACATATGAATAGCATTAATTTCGCAATGCCAAAGAATCTTGAGTATTTTATGACACTAAATGAAAATACTATTTTAACCCTTTTGCACGCCGATGGTGCCTCTGACTCGACATTCCAGATTGTGCATCATTTTGACCTTTTACTTATTTATTTATGAAATTTAATTGTTAAAAACGAATACATAATGGTTAAGAGATGTAGATAAATTTTTCAAAGAAATTCGACTGAAAAGAATTATGTATATTTATTTTTCATAGCAATAAACAAATCTTTGTATTAGGTGAATAATTTTGCATCTAATTATTTTTCATACTGCAAAGGGTTAAATTACTCAGGAAACGCAGTTATTATGATTAGTTAGATAAGGACGCAAAGTTGCGAAATCAGTTCAATTGTTGAAGCTGTGGGCTTTTTCTAAGTTCTGATTTAACAATATCCCTTGAAAATGAAAGATATTGGTGTATTTGATCTGTTTTGAAATCATTAGTTGTGTAGGTTAGTCGTACTCATGGCCCTTGTTGATGCTACTTCAAAAACAAGAGACGCTTCTTTCGGCTTAAATCTGCTGCTGTATCAGCAGGAATCTTGTCCATAGGTAAGTGCCATAAGTAAAAACAACAACAAAGAAATCTAACAGAAACTATGCGATTTTTTTTACTTGCAGTGATGTATTACCATAATGTTATGTATAAACAAGCGAGGAAATTAGATTGAGATATGCAGCGACGGTACAGTATAGCTTATTTCTATCTCAATTAAAAGGCTTAATAGTGAATCATCTTTTCCAACAAACTTATATAAGGAAAAACAGTTGTATCAACAGACGACATTAGATTTGAAATCTCCTCTGAAAATAATGAGAGTTACGTTTAATTCCATTTACATAGTGTTGATTAGATTGATTCAAATATTTTTTTTTCAACTAATGCTTGATAACTTAAGATTACGAAAAACCTTTATGTTCCATGAATAATGTCATCCTTCAGAAAAATAATTCCATTTTCTCATGTATCGAAATTGCTGTAAAAGTGATCTTATTTCACTTCTAAATGAAGTTTATGGAGTACTTTAAAATCAAATTGAAAGATCTAAAGCCTCTAATAAAAGTCTGATTCGCGTCGACATCTCATTTCTCCAGACGTCCCAGTTTTCGCAATATTGACGCACCTTAATCAGAAAATGATTCAGTTATTGAAGAATAATTGCATAAAAGATGTAATTAATCCCATTTGATTAATTTTCTGAAACAAGATTCGCAAGTCGCGAGCTTCCTCTATGAATTCAGTAATACGTGAATCTATTTTCTGTGATATTTGGAAGTGACTGAATCATCATGGGATTAAAAACGGAATTGTCTGTAGAGTATTTTCTAAATCAATACCGAAAATTGGTTCCTTGGAATTTAGTGTAAAATTAAATCCTAACACTTACTTGCTAAAGTAAAAATCTCATTAAATCATCATCATCATCATTTTTCGAACGTCTTGAGAGAAATGTTTGAGCAAAGAGATTAATTGAAATTCGAGGAGATCTCTTCAAATATTTAGGTTAAATCTCAGAAGATTTCAACAACGTGATTTTCTACAAGTATTTCTTAATGAGACTAGTTTAAAATATATTATTACCTGGAATTAGATTTCGTTTTTAAATTACTTTATTATCTTGATGCAGCGAATTTGTTTGGAAAAGTCCGGATCATTGAAAAATGTGAAATTGTTATGACTATACTTTATGGTTAAAATAATTGATATAGGTGGAGATTCATAAGAGCTTGATGGATACTCTGGAAGAAAACATGTTCCAAAATCTAATGTAAACTTGTATAGAAAAAAAATGAATAGATTCGAGATATCACTTGCAATAATAATGTATTTTTTTCTTTGTTGTTGTTCTCATGTTCCACTTTACAACGGAAGTAGGGGTGCAATAGTTTTTGAGAGTATGGACCTCTGGGCATCCAAGGGTGGAAGTCTGACTTTTAGCTCCCGCATGTCACAAAATCTTTTTATGGGTCGGACTTCATTCATTCATCCACAAATCGTAATTCATATCTGGAACAGAGAACGATCGCCTCTGACCCAGCACCACCAGTGATATTATTCTCGACATAGAGAATTTTGAGACCAATAAAGAACTAACGCGCTCCGGTCACTATACACACGGAGAATCTTCGGCTGGAGGGTTCAAAGTCGCAACCCAAGGGATACGAATCAGACAATCTCGGCCCCTACTTCTATTTCTTTAAACTTTCAAATTGTGGTAAGGATCTCGCCTTATATATACATATGACTACAAAATAAAAAAAGATAACATTTTCAAACTTGTTAGATAACATTATTCTACGCTGTTGTTTTTTAAATAGAAAGCAATAATTTTTATCCTGATTTGCTACATGGTTGCCAATAGATACAAATTAGTATTCTTAGTTTGTTTTATTGTGACTAATGGCATTTGCCATGGACAAGATTTCGATGATTCGATCAGCAGAATTTAAGATTAAGAAATGCGTCTCTTTGTTTTACAAATAGCGCCATCTAGGGACAAGAGTACGAATTAGCTTCACACATGTCACAACCCTTTTTAGGGGGCAGACTACATTCATGCAAATTCATTCATCTCAGATCGTAATTGAGACCTGGAACAGAGAACGATCACCTCTGATACAATACCCAAAATGATATTACTCTTGATATGGAGGACTTAGCGGCCACGAACAGATTTAACGAGCGCCAACCGCCACATACTCGGGGAATTTTTTGGCCGGTGAGCTTCGAACCTGCAACCCAAAGAATACGAGTCCAACGCTCTACCAACCAGGCCATCCCGGCCCATTCTTAGTCTAATTCATGTTATTATTTCTGTTTTGTAATACATAAGAAATTCAATATTTTAAATAAATATGATAAATTCAGTAATCTAAGTGAAATCAATCATTGATAACTGTTAGAATATTATTTTATATCGAATGCGTATTAACCCTTTACGATCCGATGTCGAGTGTGACTCCTCCTTCAAAACTGTGCATCATTTTGATGTTTTATATATTTACTTTTCAAATTTAATTGTTAAAAACGCCTACATAATGGTTAAGAGATGTAGATTAATGTTTCAAAGAAATTCGACTTAAAAGAATTATGCATATATATATATATATATATTTCATAGCGATAAACAAATATCTGTACGAGGTGAATAATTTTACGTTGAATTATTTTATAAATAACACTTCCACAAAATGTGACATGATCACATGATCAAAGCAAAAAGAATTCCAAGTCCGAATCTTAGTTCCACATATATATTAACGATTGTACCAGAATATATATATATATATATATATATATATATATATATATATATATATAAACAAATATATAATATTAATTATATATATATATATATATATATATATATAAAAGAGAGCGGGAGGGAGTAATGAGCAAATAGTTCGAATTGAAAAAATTCAGTTCTCTCTCGAAATAACATTTATATGTTTCCAAAAAAGGATATTCATTTTATTAATCTAAATTTTCTTTTTTTTAATGGTTATTCCGTTGATGCGAATGAGACTCACTTTTTTTCCTTCCTAAAGCAACATCATTTAATAAAACGTAAAGCTGAAATACGTAATTTAAATGATTCGTCTTTATATAACATCCCGAAATATTACAAAAGACTTCTTTTAGCAAAGAAAGGCAGAATTAGTGTTTTCTTTAACAGACTTCAAAGAAAAAATGCACGGCTTTAATTAAATTGACACATGAAGATGAAACAAAACATATCGCATTTAATTAAGAAAAGGGCATTGCGGCAGTGTTTTTTATTCTCATATCGGTTCATTTCATAGTAATTAGACAGTGTAGAAATCCCCTTAAATTATTGACTGCTCAAGTATGAAGCTTTCATTTTTAATGAATGAAATATTTTCATTGGCTTATCTAATACAGTATTATTCATTTTTTGTAACAATGCGTATACAAGATAAATATGCATAAGAATGCAGGGTTTTCAAAGTGAATCAAGTCAAAGTGATATATGATATATCTATGTATTATCTCATATGAAGACTAGACTATGTGGATATGCTATAGAAATAGTGTTGGTGAGCATTTCGTGCTACTAGCAATAAATATTTTTTCGAACAAACCGATATCATTCCAAATATCAAATCTTTAAGTAATTCCCTATATTCATTTTATTAATGTTCTATTGGTAACTTAGCAATATATGATGTACCATATCCTTACAATATTGTTTGATATGAATACAGAAATATATCGATAAGATATTGAAATAATGTTGGTGAACATTTCGTGCTACTAGCAATACATACTTTTTCGAATTAACTGATATCATTTCAAATAACAAATCCTTAAGTAATCCCAGAGATTCATTTGATTTATGTCGTCTTAGTAAGCTAACGGCATATGATGTAATATATCTCTACAATATTGATCTATATGGATACTGGAAAATATCAAGAAGAAATTGGAATAATGTTGGCGAGCATTTTGTGCTACTACCAGTTCTTGTTTTCTCGGTCAGACTGATATTATTCCAAATACTTTTAAGTAATCATATTATAATGATGCATTATGTATCAAATTGGCGTTCTATTAGTAACCTGTTGGCATATGATGTAAGATATTTCTACAATATTGTTCAATATGAATGCTAAAAAATATCAAACAGTTTAATAATGTTGGCGAGCACTTCGTGTTACTAGCAATTATTTTTTCAAACAAATTAATATAATTTCAAGTAACAAATCCTTCAGTAATCGGGTAGATTCATTATTTTTATGCTCAGTTAGTAATTTAATGTCACATGATGTATAATATATCCCCAATATTTCTTGACATATATGCTGGAAATTATCGAGAAGATATTGGAATAATGTTGGCGAGCATTTTGTGCTACTAGCAATTCTTATTTTCTGGAACAAGCTAATATCATTTCAAATAACAAATCCTTAAGTAATCACGTAGATTCTAACTAACTAACGATATATGATGTACGATATCTCTACAATATTATTCTATATAGATATTGGAAAGTATCAAGAAGAAATTGGAATACTGTTGGCGATCATTTCGTACTACTATCATTTCTTATTTTCTCCGGCAAACTGATATAAATCCAAATACTTTTAAGTAATCATATTATTATGATGCATTATGTATTAGATTTGCGTTCTATTAGTAACCTGTTGGCATATGATGTACGATATTTCTACAATATTGTTCAATATGAATGCTAAAAAATATCAAACAGATGAATAATGTTGGCGAGCATTTCGTGTTACTAGCAATTATTTTTTCAAACAAATTAATATCCTTTCAAGTAACAAATCCTTAAGTAATCGCGTAAATTCATTTTATTTATGCTCAGATAGTAACCTAACGACATAAAACGTACGATATCTCTGCAATATTGTTCGATATGAATGCCGGCATTATTGAGAAGATATTGAAAGAATGTTGGCGAACATTTCGTGCTACAAGCAATTCTTATTTTCTCAGGAAAACTGATGTAATTCCAAATATATTTAAGTAAACTTATGATGATAGATTATGTATTAGATTTACGTTCTATTAGTAACGTAAAGGCATATGGTTTACGACATTTCCACAATATTATTCAATATGAATGTTGGGAAATATCGAATAGAATATGTTAATAATATTTATGAGGATTTCGGACTATTAGTAAAAAACTGACAATATTTAGTATACAACTGAAAATTTTAACAACTATTAAAATATATAATGTCTAGATGTGAATTTAAGAGTACTAATTGAAGAATTTTGCTCATAAAATATATTATTTTATGTTCTGCTATTCAGTGAACGTCAGGTAACATTCACGTTATATTTAAGTCTTGGAGCAAGATTCCAATAAAATATCTCCTTCCTCCATAACTCGTTCTAATGACTAAACAATCTCTGTCTCTGCACATCGAAGAGTGTGGTAAAAGCAATTGGGAGAACTTCACTTTCCTTCATGCCAAATTAGATACTTGAGAAAAGAACAATCGGAAAGTGTAATTAGCGTATGTAATTCAACATCCGAAGCGGTAATTCAATTTCTGTCTTTTTCTTTGGCGCATTTATGGGTGAAATCTTCCGATTAATTGTTGCTGCTGCTGCGAGCAGCTGCTAAACGCAATTTGACAAAAGTGGAGGGGAGAAACTGCGATTCGTAATTAGTGAGATATTTTGCATCAGTTAAGAATTCTCTGTAGAAGTTGATTGTAGACCAATCCACAAATTGGCTGTTGTGTACTTGAATGTGGTTTGGATGATCGACAAAGCATTCTTATCCACGATTTTGCTGTTTGTGGTATTGGCCTGTGGGATCAAGTGCCCCAAATTTAAATAATCTATAATTTTTGTTATTTAGGCTTTGTATTGGGTTTTAAACCATTGTTTATTTTCGAACGTATGTATAACCGAAAATGTTTGATTATCTATTATACAAATGTTTAATTGAACTATACCACAAATGTTTGATTATGTTATGTATGCCCAAAAATGTTTTATTATACCCACCGATGTGTAATTATTAATGTTTGATCCTGATAATTATAAATGTTAATCATCAGAAATATTTCAATTGTCACATGTATAACCAAAATTTGTAAAAATGTAAGAATCAGTCGAGATTGTTAGGTCACGAATAATCATTGATGATGATGTCGTGTCCGCTTTTTACCGCGGAAAGAGGGGTGCAGTAGCTTCTGAGGGTTTGAACCCCTGAGCACCCGAGGGCAGAAGTCTGACTTCTAGCTCATATGAAGATGAAACACACACGCATACGCTTGCACAGCCCCTTTTTACAGGGGGGGGGCACATTCACGCATCTCACAGGTATGCCCGAACCGGGACTCGAACCCGGGACCTCCAGAACACGAGGCAGACGCGCTACCTCTGTGCCAGCAAGCCGGCACGAATAATCATTAAATAATATTTGTTACAGAGATGGTCATTAAAATAAAGGAATTGAAATTTCTAAACAAGATATTAATAAAAGAATATAGAATACCCCTCCCCCTGATTTTATTTTCATGTCAGAATATGGTGTTATTTTGGGAATGAGGTTTGTGGAATCAACAAAAATCTGTCGGCAAAAACTAAACATTTTATTATCCACACGAACATCCCCCCCCCAAACAGCTTTTGATAACGCGTTCCCATTGGATTTCCAAAAGCTCTGATTTAAAAAAAAATAAGTTAATGACTGCAGCAAATAAAACCTAGAAAAATGTCACTTTAAGCACGCGATTATATGAAATGAAATAAATAGGAAATATGATATTTTTTGAAAACAATCAAGGCGAGACAAAGTTTCTTTGGATCGTTTTCAATACTAAAATGACTCATTCATTGAAACAATGAAAATGAATGAAAATATAATTTAACTTGCACGAGCACGGGGTGCGTGGCCGTTCAAGAAATTATGTTCGGGCATGATACATTGAAATAGGCATAGCAGATTTCATTTTAATATTTTTAGTTTTATTCCTTTTACTTAATGCTAACATACAGTCCTTCGTTAGATGAAACTGTTGATTGGACTTAAGATAATAAATGCTTTTTTGATTATGATACTGTTTATGTTTCATCGCCAAACTCCCGAAGTATTGTTTAACCAGCAAAATACTCTCCAAATTCTGAACAACTGACAGAAGAAAAAATTATACTTTATAAATATTAATTTCGAATGTTGCAATTATTTTTATGGATTTCAGCTATATAATCAATAACTTACTTATAATTAATGTTTAACTCTCTGCCTTGCCATAACAGGTATTGATAATTAATCACCGATAAACAATATAGTTTATCCCATAATGTCTTTTGAATCCATCTTTCCTTTTTATTCGGAATAAGATATTTATTTATAGTTCCTAAATATAGCAAGACCTTATAAATAAAATACAAGCCATTAAATTCTAAGTTTTCAATTGGCAACACAAGAATTATCACAGAATTCTCAAATGTATTAGAATAATATAAACAGAGTATTATAAATAAATCCAAGAATAGTTTATTCTCTTTATAAGGAAGTATACATTTAGATTTCTCAAAAGTATTAAAAGGAAATATATAGAATGCATATAAATAAAACTTGCATCAGTTCATTCACATTGCAATAAATTTAAAATTTTCAAACACTGCGAATCAAAACAAATAGAATATAAATAAATAAATATGCATGCAATCGCCAATATGGCAACCCAACTGAACGCTATTCTAGCAACCTTAAAGCAGCTTTGTTTAATAAATTTAACAATGGTTGAGTTGAACATGAACTACCACTATTTTATGAAAAATATTAAATTAAAAATAATAATAAAAATATATCGATTAAAGATTTTAATTTTGTTCTTTATTATAATTAAAATTTTTTTTACACTTAATAAGACGGCAATTTTATTTTTTATGTAAACACGGACAGAAAATCTGTATTCTTTTACAATTCTTAATTCTTAATATGTGAATGATTTTACGAAATTGTTAGTATTCTTACTTTAAAAGTCAGATGCAATTGAATTCTACGCAGTTAGGGTAATTCTTTTTTGTTTTTGTTTTAACGGTTGGTTTCCTTGATTATTTGTTATGTCGGTGATCGTGCAAGAATGGATGCCTGTAATACAATCAGTAAAAATACTTATCAGTATAAAATTCTAATTATGTTACGGAAACGGGTAATCGTAACTATTCCACAGAAGTTTTGGTTTACTTTGTTCGTCATCTTTATTCCTTGGCGCAGCAAGAGGAACACTAAACTTCACTTTTACCAAAAAAAAATAAGCCACACAGTTTATTTTATGATAAAGAATTTTCTAAACAATTCCAAACGCAACCAACCAATAAGCATAGAGAAGGAACTAATAAATTATAAATTCAAATTAAACTAGCGCTATCTGTCACTTCAAACATCTTGCAAGACTAATGTGTTTAGAATAAGCAATTCTAACAAATCAAAATATATCACTTTATCATCCTCGTAGAGTAAAATTTGTTTCTAATTTTTAAAACATTCCATTCCTCTTTTAAATGCGGCATTGTTTAGACGTTAATACTCTTACAAGCCCTGTAATCGGAACTTTCGCCAAGTGATGATGATCAACAAGTTTGAGAAGGGAAGATTGGAACGATCACGCCACATGACAGATGAATTCGAATGATTTATTGCGCTATGGGAGGGAACACAGGGAAAGTCACTCATAAGGCACATCAGATTAATCTAATTCATTGATGACAGAAGCATTAAAATTCTCGGAAACATGGATTTGATCCGCTGTTGTTAAATTCCTTTTCTGTATCTCAAGTGAATGAATTGCTATTTTATATTTTGTGGGGCATGAAAGGAAAGAGTTAAAAATCTCCAAAATTTTGAATGCGACTTTCAAAAATTTAAATGATAAAATAAAAGGTTAAAGTGGTCATTAGTGTGCCCCCGAGTTTGCCGCCAATATGGCAACCTAACCCAACGCTCTTGTAGTAACCCTAATGGTGTTTTGTTTACTTCTTCCTACAATGGTTGAATTTCAACTCTTTTTAATATATTTCCTATAAATAAAATTTCCTATTAAATCCATTCTTTTTGCGACTTTGTCTTCCTCAATTATTTACTGTTCATGTTATCAACACAGTTCTTATGTTCAGTGTGCTAGCGAATCTACTAGTTTCCCGCTCCCTTGTCTCGCGAAGCCATGGGATGTTTTTTTTTTAATTTAAAAAAAAAACATTTGCATCTGTTAAGTTAAAAAACTCCGGCATCTGTTGAAGGCACCGGCTCTAAAAAAATGCTCATTGGTAAAAAAAATCATAATTATATTGCTAAAAGTGGTAACCGTAACTATCCCATAGCAGTGTTTGTTTACTTTGTCCGCCATCTTTATTGGCGACTTGGCATCCTTGGCGCGGCAAGGGACACACTAAACGTAACTTTTACCAAATAAAATTATTAATGTTATATCAAACTGCATTGTGTCAAATTTTACAAAACTTTATACCCTTACAAAAATCTAGCATGCCTCGTTTTCAAATTGCAGGCCTTTTGCATGGGATTGTTGTTAAAAATGCATTATAATTCAAGTGGTCTAAGTTGTTACGTCAACATTTAATGTTTGTGGTATGTAGTTTTTGACATTCGGCATCTTAACACAAGAGAGGATATTGTTATGAAAATTTTAAAACTTATGAAGTATTACATCAATTAGCTGTTTTAAAATTATAAAATTAATAAAATTAATACTTTTTTCTAAAACAAAAGTAGTGCGCGTAAAAATCGTTGTGATTTATTTTTCCCTATTTAAATATAACGAGGACAAAAGTTTGAAAAAATCTTATATTTTAACTAATTCATATAAAATTTTGTATAAATCTGAAACTTTCCGAATCATTACATTCTTACAAAAGATAGTCATATCAACTGCGCTCAAATTGTAATATATTGTTGTGATTATTGTTAAAAATGCGATTTAATGCAGTTGCCAAAACGTTTAACCGTCAAAATTTAATGTTTTGTGGTGTGTAGTTTTTGACATTCGACATTTTAATGGAAGTCAGACGATATATTTTTGGAAATTTTAACACTGATGAAGAATTGCATCAACCTACTGTTTTATAACAATTGTTAATCAAATGCTAGCTGTTAATCAAATTAATATTTTTCATGAAGTAAAAAATCAGAATACTTAAAAGGTGTAAATATAGCAGTGATGGTTCTTGCCATATTTCAATATATTTAATAGGATAAAAGTCTGAAGAATCCATGTATTTTAACAAAATGAAAGAATAGTAAAAGATCATATTCACTCTTACCTAAGAAGAATGCAGTATACTAGAGCAGATATTGGAGAATATAATGACTTGTTCCATTCTCTGTATTTGATGAAAAAGCATGGACGAAGGCCATTTTCAAAGTAGAACAAATTCCGTTTGTTGTGGTAGTTTACCAATGACTCTCGAGCTAGATGATTTCCAGAAAAATCCTAATTAAAAAATAGAGTTAAACAAGAGCTTTCTGTAACAATCTTTGCAGTTTATATTTTGTAAAAGATAGACAATAAGTTAACCATTAACAAAATTTTAAATTCAGATGCTTAGCTAGAAGTTCACTGATTCATTTCTAAGCACAGGTTGGATTTTAACTGATTGAACCATAATAGTTGCAATGATTTTTGCGCTAATCTTGATTATATGGAACACTTGCATTTGCAACAGAACATATTGTGTTGAAATTCCTAGGGTTAATTTTGAGATGATTAATTGTTGTTTTGGAATTGAATGTTCAATGTAGAGGAGAGTGCAAGATTCCAATTCAAAGTTCAAAAGTTCCAAGAAAATTCGAAAAATAATCGGCAGAGACTTATAAGTTGTAAATTTAACCAATTGCTGTGGAAAGACTCAAAGACATTACCAGACAAGTAGAAATGTGTTTGTCACAGAACCACCAACGACGCTCTTGGCACACATATCAACAAGGCATTGTCAAACTCATCGATTAGGATTGTTTGTCAGATCACTGTTTATGAGAGCACAGTTTTAGATTGAAATATTAATTAAAGACTCGAATCTTTTATCCGATTTTTTAAAGATTCGTATACTCTTTGTGACATCGCTGTGAGTTAGTGGATTGTTTTTGCAAGCACGTCTATGAATGCCGAAGTCATAACGTAGTGGTAGCATGTTTTCCCCCTTCATCTGGGCGTCCCGGGTTCGAGTCCTGATTTGGGCATGTTAGTTCTTCTTTGTTATATCTGTAAGATGCGTGAATGTGAAACACTGTAAAAAGCGAATATGATTGGTGAGTGACAAAAGTCGTACTCTTGGGCCTAGTTAACGCTAATACAAAACAAGAGACGCTGATTAGGCTTAAATCACTGACTACCTCAGCTAGCCTGTCTATGGCAAGTACCATAAGAAACAACAACAACACATCTATAAATTCCTTGTCACCACTTTTGGTTAATACATTATGATATATTTATTTTTAAAAAATCAAATATTTTATTGTTAAGCGATTAGCAACGAACTTATGAAAAACGTATTATTATTGTTTACTAATATTTATTAATGAATTAAGTTATTAAGTTTATTTATCGTAGCCATTTGACTTTACAAGCTCTAATTTATCGTATTTATCGAGTAATGATCAGATGTCCTAAAAGCAATATGAAGAGTAGCAATATAAGGCATTACAATATAAAAATGGCATATACAGCTTTCAAAATCAGCATATTAAAAGAATTAAATGAAATTCCAGCAATTCTCACCAGCAATATAGTACTTTGAAAAACAATTTTAAAGTAATATAATCATAAAGGAAACTACATAAAAAAAGAATATTTCATTTTGCTCTATACTTTGAAAAAAAGTTACATAATATGCTAAATTTTATGAAATAAAATTTAATATAATTTATAAAACAAAATTAAATTGAATGACTTTTATACAGAATTTTATCATACAGTATTTTATCATACAATAAAATTCTGGATTCTATATAAATAACAATGGGCCACAACTATGCATGTATAATAGTTTATTTTTTTCAAGTATTATATAATGCTTATATATTCTTTTATTATATTTTTAATTTACAATATTGACTACTAAAAGCAAATAAAATTCAAATTTCATTATAAAATATATAATATTCCTTTTTTCTTAAGGAATACTGTGGATAATTTTTTCCTCATATCTAGCACAATATGAGTATTTATCTTCTAAAAATTATATATATGCCAGAAAGAAATGCACTTTATCAAGATAATTTTCAATAGGAATGAAAAAAAGATTAAAGAAAAATACTCTCATATCTTTCTCCGCTATTTTCATTTCACCTAAGAGAATAGGAAACCGAAACAGAATAAAATAATTCCATTGTGTGAATGTTAGATTTTTTTTCCTCCGCTTCATTCGCTCTGAATAGTAAAAGACGGGCACAGTTACAGTTACCTACGCTCCATTGTTACCCTTTATCTATTTTCTCTGTGATGATATACAGCTCAAAAATGCGAAAATGAATGTAGAGAATAGAAAACTTATGCCAAACGATACAAAGATCGCAATAAAAGTTGAAGGCAGGGACAATATTTATCGTCTGATGAATAGAATTCAGTGTTCCAAAATCAAATTAGTTTTAAGTGCGAGAGGGAAAAGTAATTTATTCTTTCGCCTTGTTGAGTTAAGAAATCAGTATGAAATGGTTGTTTGATTAGGCTAGGGTTATTACTATATTTTCTTTATAAAAAACTGACTTTGCTTTCATAAGACTTGGTCGCCATTTGGGAATTGTGGAAAATTTCATTAGAATCCCATTAAAACGATTTACAGTAAAAATGCAAAGTGCATTATGAAGAAGTATAAAAAGGGTTTCTCTTTTTACTAAAGAATGAATATCAACTAAGTTAGCTCTGATATATATTTTTTCAAAAATAAATTGTATTAAAATATTTCTGCTTGATACATTTGAAGTGTTAGTATGTTTTAATTCAAAAAATCCGTTTAATGTGGTTTTCGAAGATTTAAAAGACAAAATGTATCAGGTAAACAGTTTTTTTACAATTTACTTTAGTTATAAAAACTTTTGTGATTTAATTATAGGATAAGTTCCGAGAAATGTTTTAAAGGAAAAGTATAAAATCTTAGCATTCAAATTATACATTCTAACGCACTTTCATCAATAGTATATTAAATTATTTGATCGTTTCCGTTTTTATGTAAACCTTTATGTATATAGAGTGACGTTCTTCATAAAATTCTTATACTGAATGAATATTAATTAGAAGTAAATAATTTTTTTAAAACTTTATTTAAATAATATTTATATAAATATGAGATTAAATTGAACATAAATTCAAATCCCTGTCAGTTAAAATTCAATTATATGCAATAACTAATGAAAATTTGATTATGTTATTAATTATGAACTATATTAAAATATTTTTAAGTTTTAGTTCGTCTTGTATGCTTATTTTTAGTTCTAAAATAATATACAGTAAGGAATCTAACACAGTTTTTAGTCATAAAACAGAGGAATTTGAAATTAATTTAATTTTTGAAAGTGACGTAATCTAATAATTTATTAAATCATATCTTAATGAAATTATAATGTGATTATCAGTTTTTTATTCCTTTTTTAGAATGTTAAACTGCAAATGACTACCACAGAGACAATTGAGAATTTTCTGATACTTTTTTTTTCCTTTCGAAATCCTTTTTTTTCCTAACCGAAAACAAATGAAAACAATATGTTTCATCGAAATGTTAAACTTTAGATGTACTAAACAATTATTCTATTTCCTTACTTATTTCAAATAATCTAATTTTTAAAAGTGAAGTAACCTAATAACTTATTAAACTCTATCTTAAAGAAATTATCATGCAATTATCAGTTTTTTATTCATTTTTTTTTAAATTTTAAACTGCAGGTGGCAATATCAAAGTGAGTTAAAATGTTTCTCATATATTTTTTATCTTTCAAAATCCTGTTTTTTTTTAACGAAAAATAATTGAGAAAAATATCTTTCGTCGAAATGCTAATCTTTAGATGTCCTAAACAATTTTTCTATTTCCTTATCAATTTTCTAAGTTTGGATTGATTGCATTTATTTGACGGAAATGGAGTCTAAAATTAGTTCCACTTTAAAAAAGGATACATATTTAAAATATTTCTACTTTAACCGTCTTTTCTAAATTTCCAATTTCTTGAATGGATTCCACAGTAAGAAATTATCTACTTTTTATATTGAACATTGTGCAAAAAGTTTACAGCATTTTACTTCTCTTCAATAGTACTACAACACTTCACCTGGTTTCAAAATAATGATATTTAAGCCTCTAAATGATCCTGTAAATATAAACGCTGTTTTCTAAATCTTTTATGCTTGCATAGTTTTGCATATTTGTTTGGCTTCATTATCAAAGAAGTAAAATTAAAAACAATTTTTTAAAAATTTATTGCTACTTAGATAATTAGGAAAAAATTAATTCTAATTACTGTTTATTAAATAATTGCACTTGTTGTGTTCCTCTTTGAGACGGTAGGAAGGGTGCAGTCGCTTCTGGGGGTTCATTCATTCATCCACTGATCATAATTTATATCTGGAACACAGAACGATCACTTCTGACACAGTGGTAGTGGTATTTCTCGCAACATGGAAGACTTTGTGACCACGACATATTTAACTTCCGCCACACACACAAGGAAAGTCTTCGGCTGACGGGTTCGAACTGACAACCCAAAGGATGCGAATCCACCGCCCTACCAACCAGGCTTTTAAGACGTAACAACTATAAGGCTTTGTTACTATAAATAATTAATGCCGGCGTAATGGTGCATAGGTAGCCCGTGTTCCTCGTGATCTGGGTGCCTCGGGTTCGAGTCTTGGCCAGGACATGGATGTTCTTTGTTTTATCTGTAAGGAGTGTGAATGCATCCCTCCCCTGTTAAAAGGGGCTGTGAAAGCGAATGTGATGTGTGTGCGGCTAAAGTCGTACACTTGGCCCTAGTTGGCGATGCTTCAAAAACAAGACGCTTACTTCGGCTTGAATACAATGATGCATCAACGGGCTTGTCCATGGCAAGTGCATAAATAATTTGTCAAAAGATTATACTAGCGTTGAATTTTCAACGGTAATTGTGGGAACGTGAAATTCGTGAATTTCCTATTTAGTTGAGGTAATGTAATATAGATTAGAAATTTCTAATTTTCTTTATTCTGCATTATTTTGATCCACGAGTACCTCAAAATGAATCCGAAAAATCGATTCCTTAACGATGCTTAATTTTAAATGCATCAAACATTATAAAAATAAACAGAATCGTTTAAAATAATCTACCGAAAATATGTTAAGCCTAACCTCATTAACATGAGGGAAATACAAACTGAATTCGTTACTTATTTGGAGGCAGGAAAATTAAGATTTTTGGCGAGAAAGTTAGTTTTTAATTAATGAATAAAAAAATAAAGAATTAATTTTGCAAAAAGCTATATTAACATCAAATGCCATCCACTACAAGTTTAAAAAAATTTACTTGTTGTATGGACGAATAAAAAGTATTTTATTAACGAGTGAAGATTTGAACAAGATATATATATTGGGAGAGTGTGAGATAATAGTAGGAATTGAATAAGTAATGAACTTCCTAATACAATGAAGAGAAATGATGTTGGAAATTGTGCTTATTTCCCTTATCTTGTTGAATCAACAGATACATATTCAATACATACATAGTTTTGATTAAAACAGATGAAAACTTTCCTGCCAAGAGCCTAATCAAATTTTGAAGTAACCAGTTTAGCGATTACCAAACATACATTCCATGAATGAACAGACAAACACATACTAACTTTTGAAAGCTACAGCCTACAGAATATGATTTGCAGTTCTGGAAATAAAACCATAGGATAATTTCAATCATTTATTACCCTGTAGTTTATAATTACTTTCTCTCGTACATATGGTCGGAAATGCTGATAGATATTCCGTTGAAGAATTCGATCTAAAATTGACTCATATTTAAAATTAGACTGGAAAGGTCAGAAATCAAATTTCACTAATCCATCTTCTTCATATTCTGAATCATCGACTTTTACACATATTATTTACAACTTTTGCAGTTTTTATAGATAGATATTACTTTAAGTAAACAGTAATAGTAGTAGATACAGTACATATAGCCAATACTTAAAATACACAATAATAATAGTAGATACAGTACACATAGACAATACTTAAAATATACAGTAGTAACAGTAATTGCAGTATAGATAACAATTTCTTTATATATACAGTTGTTGTTACTTATGGCACTTGCCATGGACAAGCTCCGTTGAAACATCAGCAGATTTTAAGCCGAAGATATGAGTCTCTTGTTTCAAGTAGCATCAACTAGGGCCAAGAGTACGACTTTAGCTATATACTTGCACAACCCCTTTTTACAGGGGGGGGGGGTGTAGAGTCACACATCTCACAGACAGCACACAGAAGAGTAACCATGCCCGAACCGGGATTCGAACCCAAGACTCCCAGAACACGAAATATACAGTAATAACAGCAAATGCAGTATATATAACCATTACTTAAACACTATAGATAGATATTACTTTAAGCATACAGTAATAATAGTAGATACAATACAGATAGCCAATACTTAAATTATGTAGTAGTTACAGTATAAATAACAATTACTTTAAATATACAATAGTAACAGTATGGATAATAATTACTTTAAATATACAATAGTAACATAAGATACATTATTGATAACCATTACTTTAAAAATACAGCAATAAATTTGTTGTTGTTGTTACTAATGGCACGTGCCGTGGACAAGCCCCCTGCTGATACAGAAGCAGATTTAAGCCGAAAGGAGCGTCTCTTGTTTTGGAAGTAGCGCCAACTAGAGCCAAGAGTACAAATTATCTACACAATCACCACATTTGCTTGCACAGTCCTTTTTTACAGGAGATCACAGTCACACACCTCACAGAAGAACAACCATGCCCAAACTGGGACTTGAATCTGGGACCCCCAGAACTCTAAGAAGACCCGCTACCTCTGTGCCGGAAAGCCATCGTATTAACTCTAGATACAGTATAGATAGTCATTATTTAAATATACAGTAATAACACTTGATACAGTGTAGATAGCCATTATTTTAAATATACATTAATAACATCAGTTATAGTTTAGAAAGTCATTGTTTTCCATATATAGCAGTAACAGTAAATACATTTCAGATAGCCATTATTTAAAAGATAATTTTTGAATTAAGAATGATTCTAAATGAGATAATTCATCAGACCTTTAAGATCAAATAAAGATAATAACTTTAAATCCAAAAAATTAACCACAGATTCAATTAGAAAAAATGTTTCACCATAAAGAGATTCTATTTCAGCGTTTTAATATTTCCTTCATTTATTTTTTTATAATATATTCGGCAATATTTTGAAATCAATACTTTAGGTATTTTTTAAATGAAAAGATAATAACTTAAAATTCACCAAAAAAGCGACAAATTCAATTAGGCAAAAAGTTTCACCCTAAAAGGATTTTTTTAATGCATAGTTTGCTCTATTCATTTTTTTTTTTTGCTCGAACATGCATTCTTTTATAATCTTAAGCCTTTTTATGTGTCTACTGGTAGCCTTACATTCCAAGACTGAAGTGTAAATGGCTCGCGAAACACACAGAAACTCTCCTCTGAAGCACTTTGCCAAATTGCTCTGCAGGCCAAGTCCTTCATCCCTCTGGATGTTTATTTACTCCGTACTTTACAAGTTTCGTCACGGAATCCAAAAACTGCCATAGTGTTGTACAACTCGCCTTTTTTCCTCCCTCCCCAACAATCGAAGGAGGAGGTCAAACAATCAAACTGTAATCAATCAACTTCTTCCGATTCCGCCACCCTGCCGTTAGGTGAGATGATAAATGACTCTTTTATTCACACTTAAACTAACTGGCTGTTCACACATTGATTTTGTTCATTATATGAATTGGTTGGATTTTATTTCAACCACCCTGTTTGATCACTTTACAGGATTTTAAAGAGTAAGGAAATATTATTGTTGCTAATGCGATTCTTATGCCATAAACCGTAAAGGTTTAAACTAACTGTCTCCTCACATATCGGTTATGTTCATGAAGTGAATTAGTTGGATTTTGTTTGAAATGTATTGTTTGATCGTTTATAGAATTTTAAAGGCCTCGATATATTATTGTTGATAATGCGACTCCTATGTTATAAACCATAAAAGGTTAAACTAACTGACTGTTCACACATTGATTTTGTTCGTCATATGAATTGGTTCGATTTTATTTGAACCGCACTGTTTGATTACTTTACAAAATTTTAAAGGCAAGCATATATTATTGTTGCTTATGCGATTCCTATGTCATAAACCGTAAAATGTTAAACTAACTGTCTCCTCACATATCGGTTATGTTCATGATTTGAATTAGTTGGATTTGTTTGACATGTATTGTTTGATCGTTTACAGAATTTTAAAAGTAAGAAATATCATTGTTGATAACCAGATTTGTTGTTGTTGTTACATATGGCACTTGCCATGGACAAGGCGCCCGCTGATACAGCAGTGGATTTAAGCCTAAATAAGTGTCTCTTGTTTTTTGAAGTAGCACCAACTAATGCCAAGAGTACGACTTAGCTACGCACTCATCACAGTCGCTTGCAAGGCCACTTTTTAAAAGGGGGGGCACAATCACACATGTCAAAGATAGAACACAGAATAACAACCATTCCCAAACCAGGACTCGAATCTGGGACTCCCAGAACACGAGGAAGATGCGCTACCTCTGTGCCAGAAAGCCGGCTAACCTGATTTTAATGTCATAAACCATAAATCCATTTAATTAATGTGCTGTTCACACACTTATTTTGTTCATCATATAAACCAATTGAAGTTTGTCGACGACCTGGAATAGGGACCTAGATCTGGGCGTCCTAGGTTCGAGTCTCGGTTCAGACATGGTTGTTCTTCTGTAATGTATCTGTAAGGAGTATGAATGTGCTCCCTCCCTGCGTAAAAAGCAAATGTAATGAGTGAGTAACTAAATCATACTCTTGATCCTAGTTGGCGCTGCTTCAAACAAGAGATGCTTATTTTGGCTTAAAAATCGCTGATGCATCAGCAAAAATCGTCCATGGCAAGTGCCACTAGAAACAACAACAATTAATTGGAGTTTACTTATAATGTATTGTTTGACCATTTTACCGAATTTTAAGGACAAGGAAAAGTTAATTGCTGCAAATTGATTCTAATGTCAGAAACTGTAAAGTTATTAAATTAATTGATTTTTCACACATCGATTTTGTTCATAATAAGAATTTGTTGGATTTTATTTGAAATTTACAGTTTGATCACTTTACATGGTTTTAAAGGCAAGGAAGCATCTATTCTGTATTTTTGCTGCCATTGTACTGGGAAATGAGCCACCGTTACAGCCAAATGTGTTTACAGGTGTTGGAAGCGGATATTAAATAATAATTTAGAAAATTATTACTTAATATTCATTTTTATTATGAAATGAATAATAAAGTTTTTAGGTTTAAAAAGTTTTTCTATGAATGGTGTCATTTACAAATATTTGCTGAGAGAGGAATTATGCTTAGATTCTCTTATACGTGCAATCGATAAATAGGGTTATCAAAAGGGATAAATGCATGAGAGCATGTTCAGATATTTATAATGGAGTCTATAATAATTGGAAATGGATGATATAATAGTAATATTAAAATATATGGTGAACTTATGGAAATGTATTGTGCTAAGGCCTCATTAAGAAAATACGTTTTCACGTTTGTGCGCGTGATCATATGTTATCATTTCCTGAATAATTTGACAGTCCAGAATAATTGAAATTTTGTAGATATGATATATCCAGGAATAGTTAGGAATAGAGTTCCTGTAAGAACAAAATACATTAATTTGGTTATACTTTAAATATTGAAACATAAACTTTAAAAATACTTTAAGCAATGATTTTTTTATTTCTTTCTGATTTCATATTTGAAATGTTAATATCAATTTTATCCTTTTAATCATATTTCATTGAATAATTTAGAGGATTATTTATTTACTAAACTCACGTATGAAATTTAGTCTTTTATCACGAATGCCTGTTAATATGTTAGTAAATGTTGTATTATCTCAAAGTAATACTCTATTGCGCTACCAACAAATATACAACTTTACTTATTGAGTTGAGAATAGCTCTGAAAAATGTCAGACTCTAAAATATAGCAGACAATTCAAGAAGAAATTAGCAGATGTTTTCTTGCCTCCATTGCGTTTAATTTTTTAAACAACAGTTATATGGGGTTTTAGTTAGTAAAAATATATTACCGGTACAATTAATAAAATAATACAGTTAATAAAACTAAAATACTAAATAAAAGATAGGTAGGTATGATAGTAAACTTTAGGCTTCATGACCGGCAAGTACCAGGCTTAAATCTCGATTCCATCAAAAGAAAATAGTTTAACTCTTTTGCATACAATGACGTGTCTAACACGCGCATCGAATTACTGAAATTTTAGTTTCAAGTCCGCAACTAAGTCACAAAATTAAGTATTTAAATACTCAAAAATCAATTCGAAACGCTTTAATATCCCAAATGCTCCATATATATATTTTTTAAAAAATAAGTTAACAATTAATGACTAAAATTGGATACGTCATCTGATTAGAAAGTTAAATTAATTCGTATGCCAAAGAGTTAATAGAGATTGATGGGTACTAAAACCATTGGTATGAAGAATTTGGAGAAATGGTTACTGGATTAATTGTCGTTCTAGTTATCTGATTATATCTCAAATTTATGAGTTTGGTCCCAAAGTGGCATTAGCAACCAACGAATAATCTTGACTTCAAGACATAGCCTCTGGTTTTGACAGAAGAAGGTGATAGCAATCATACATACACGATACGGGTATCTCTAATTTAGTAATTTAGCTTCATTTCCAAAAATAGAGGATAGCAATAATCGAATGGGTCTCCAGCTGCCCGATACGGCCAGTTATCAGTATCTTCGTTTTAGAACCAGATGGTGGTGGCAATGAAATACAATTGCAAAATCAGGACTAGCTTCATTTCCAAGTACAGAGGATAGCAATAATCGAATGGGTCTCCAGCTGCCCGATACGGCCAGTTATCAGTATCTCCGTTTTAGAACCAGATGATGGTGGCAATGAAATACAATTGCAAAATCAGGACTAGCTTCATTTCCAAAAATAGAGGATAGCAATAATCGAATGGGTCTCCAGTTGCCCGATACGGCCAGCTATCAGTATCTTGGTTTTAGAACCAGGTGATGGTGATAATGAACTACAGTTGTAAAATTAGGACTTTGATTGATTTGTCTCTGAAACGGAGCTAGAGAATCCCTATAATTTTACACAATCGGGCTATATTAGCGTGGAAGCTAGATATCAGAAGCTTTTTGTTCATGACCAGAGGATTGCTCATGTAAGACCCGATTCTACATTCAGATATGCATGTGAGAAACTTAATGTGCTGGTTGGTTTGAATTTTTATAGCACAAGAACCAATAAGAAGGTTGTATTTTCCAGGCATACTATATCGGTAATTTGGTTTCGAAAGTAGAGGATAATGACAAAATGAGAGCCTTGGTTTATTTGTCTCTGATTCAAAACTAGAGGATCCCGAGAGTTATACACATTTGGGTTATACTAGCGTGGGAAGCTAGATGGCAGACACTTTTTGTTCACTTCCAGAGGTTTTCTAATGTAAAATCCAATTCTGTATTAAGATATGTATGTTGAAAACTTTATGGGTTGGCTGGTTGGTTTGAAGTTTTATGTCACAAGAACCTATAGGAAGGTTATACTGAGCTGGTATACAATGTAGGTATCTTGGTTTTGGAACCAGAAAATGGTGATAAAATGAGAGCCTTGGTTGATTTGTCTCTGATTCGAAACAAGATTATCCCGAGAGTTATACACAATTGGGTTAGACTAGTGGGGGAGGCTAGATGTCAGTCACTTTTTGTTCACGACCAGAGGACTGCTAATGTAAAATCCAGTTCTACGTCCAAGTATTCATCTTTTAAACTTTATGGATTGGTTGGTTGGTTGGTTTGAAGTTTTATGGAATAAAAACCAGCATGAAGGTTATACCTCTCTAAACAAGTTTATCTCTAAATGCAAAGCCAAAAAAATTTTTCTACAAATGTGACACAAAAATAACCATTGGTAAACCAATGACAAATCACGAAAAGTCATAACGAAGCCCTCATAGTGAGTTCAAATTAAGGACTAAAAACTTACAGACTTTAAAAAGACAAAAAAATTCTCAGCTAGATATCTGCCAAGTAACAATGTCAAAGTCACTGCTATTGGTATTTAATCATTTAATAACTATGTGGGAATATAATGTAATCGTTTCTCAAACTAGTTAAAACTGTGAGCGAGTGAAAACTTTATGGGGACCGAAGAACCTTCTGTTTGTGATTCATGAAAAGTTTTAGAGGGAAGTCTTTCATGTACATTAATATTTTTGAAACTTCACGAGTCATAAGTCATACTAAATAAAAAAGCAATACCCATATTAACAAAAGGAAATATTACAAATATTTTTTTATTTATGCTTTGGTCACATTTGTCTGAGTGTCAAAAATGTCATAAACAGATTACTTATTTATCACTGCTCAACAAGCAACATTACCTTTCTGGTTTAAAAGACTTGATTTTCTGCAATAAATATCGGAAGTTTTTTATTTCTTTTATTTATTGTATTAACATCCTTATGTGCGAAACAGAATTATTCATTATTAAACACAAAAAATTTAATTTCTTCCTTTTCTCAGTGCATTAAAAAGTTTGAGATACTTGGAGATATCTCAAATAAATAAAGAACAAAGCTCTTAAAAGCATGTAATCATTAAAATATAATCATGGATTTCTTATTAAATTATTTATTTAAGAACATATTCGCAACATTATCTTTCTGGTTTAAAAGACTAGATTTTCTGTAATCAATATCAGAAGGTTTTGATTTCTTTTATTTATGGTATAAACATCTTTATGTGAGAACAGAATTATTCATAATTAGATATTAAAAATTTAATTTATTTCTTTTCTCAATACATTTAAAAAATTTGAGATACTTGGAGATGCCTCAAACAAATAAAGACCAAAGCTTTTAAAAGTATGTAATCATTAAAATATTCACTTAAAATATAATCATGGATTACTTATTAAATAATTTATTTAGGAACTTATTCGTAGATAACTTTTTCGAACCATAAACTATCATTTTTAAATGTTCTCGATCTGATTCCGTACTTTTTACAAAGACATTATGTTGAAGAGCACTTATAATTAAAATAGATTTAAAAATTTCAAACCTCTGATTTAAATACCCAGTATTTAAAGACAAACATTATAAAAACTTATCTTTTCAATGTATTTCAAGAACTGTAAAAATAAGATCTTAAGAAACATAAAATAATGCCTTATTCGTTTTTAAAAAGTAATCTTCTAAGAACGTTTAAAAATATTTGATTCAGAACTTTTTTCGAAGACCCTTTATACGTTTTCACTTCTAAAAGAAGATCTAGATTTTTACAAAATAAAAATTCCGAGTTGAAAAGAAGTAGGGATTATTTTATGTGCGTGTGTTTGTTTCGCCTTTGATAATGCGTAGGAAAAAATGCATTAAAAAAATATAAGAATTTTGCAATTCCGACAAAATACAAAACTGTAAATCTTTTAATTCTACCCAGAGAGAAGTTTGCTAGTATTTTTCTTCTTAAAATACTATCTTTTGACTAGAATGTTCGCTCGACTAAGCTTATTCCAAGCATTTTTAAAGTCATTTGTACTGAGCTATTTTGAGGTAAACGCATTTACTGTCAAGTTTTGCGTTCCGTATTAAAATCATTCTACTAGAAATGCGCTGGAAAATGGAATTTCCATTAACAATTCGGAATTGGGTTTAGTAGGCAGCAGCAGATGTAGCCATTTCTCAATTGTTTTGAATTTATTTTTGCTTATGCTTGCAAGCGCTTTTATTTATTTATTTATTTATTTTGCAACTCTAAAGAAACAAAGGAAATATGAAAATACAAATCATTGTTTCTAACGAATATGTAATTTTTTTTATTGGGCATATGCTGAACTTTTCTCTTTTCATGTAAGAGAGATTTAGTGATGGTCCTTCTCTTGTCAAAAAGAACTGAAAGACTGCCTTAACCCTAAATTAATGCAACCAGGGACCTTTAAAATGACTTTTTCCAATTTTCACCTTAGCAATTTGAAATTTTACAGGCATTAAGACCAACAGTTTAAAAGATAATACACAACATTTTAAAGTATTTTTTAA
The DNA here is from genome assembly GCA_026289955.1 of Argiope argentata. Lineage (NCBI taxonomy): Eukaryota > Metazoa > Arthropoda > Arachnida > Araneae > Araneidae > Argiope > Argiope argentata. The sequence goes on from JAOUZG010044463.1 coordinate 2,664,798, forward strand.
ATTTATTTATGAGTTAGGGAGGTTAATATAATATAATATTCGCTATTAATAAAATTAGTGAAAAATGTTCCATTCGCTCCAAATTTGTTCGAAAGCCCTCCATTTTTTTATTACTCTAACCCTTTGGAAACAAAAGTTGGGATTAATCTTGAAATTTGAATGCGAAATATAAAAAAATAATCAATGCGATAACTCAAAATTACTGATTTCTTTAAAAAGTTTAAGCAATCTTAGGTTATTACGTTGGTTAATTTTGATATTTCGTACTCAAACTTCAAGATTAATCCCAACTTTTGTTTCAAAAGGGTTAGCGTAAGTAATAATAAAAATTAATAATAAAATTTAAAAACAAATTTGGACCGCCTGGAACATTTTTCATCAATGCTATTTATCGCTAATATTATATTATATTAATTCCCCTAACTCATAAATAAATTAATATAATGCTTCAAAATTTTGCGTATCATTTCTTATAGTGTTAATATTAATATTTGTAAAATTTCAAATTGCTAAGGTGAAAATTGCAAAAAGTCCTTTTAAAGGCTCCTGGTCGCCTTAACCTTAACTATCACACCCATTTATCATAAAAATATTGAACTATTATATCTCAGACCTATAACATAACATTACATCATTTAAAGACGCTATAATTCTATACAAAACTCATAAGCAATTTAACAACCTATATATTCTAAGGATTAGTAGTTGAATTAGTATTAGAGTACATTTGTGATTGAGAAGATGTTATTTAATAATAGATAGAATAAAAGACGAAAATTAAAATCTAATGCTAAAATTTTTATTTTTGATAAATGTTTAAGAATTTAAATTATCCTTTCGCCTCAAAACAAAATCCATTTTTTAAAGCTTAATTTAGTTGGAACTTTATTTATCTCCACTGATTCTGCTTTGTGTTTGAAATATTGTTGGTCCAGGACACGTTTTGTAAATTATTTGTCATGTATATTTAATTGGTGGATTTTAAACCCTTTGAAGTGTATCTCCACTGGAGTGGTCTTAAAATTTGAAGAGGGGAATAAAATGAACTAGGTCATTTGCCCGCTGTGAAAATATAGAAGATAAATAGTCTTTCAGTTTCTTCAAAATGAGAAGGTATATAAGCATATGATACGCAGTTACTGCAAAGAATGCTTCACCAAAGATGTTGGATTTCTTCCTATTGATCATTGCTCATGTAGCAATATTTTGCTTGCATGAAACTCATACTCGCATTTCTTATTAAAGCCTACAATCAGAAACTTAGACCCTCACTAATACATAATATGCTGCATAGTATGAATCATAAGCTGAAAATTATAATCCCTGCTCTGTGACTTATTATTTGCACATTGGTATTAAAAACCTAATTTATAAATATGGAATTTAGTTAATTATGGAAAGATTTTTTTCTAGTAAAATACAAATGTGGGCCAGCTTTTCCTAAAAATTTTCCAGAAAATGGCCTACAAAACTTCATTTGCAACTAAGCTAAATAATGCATAGTCATTGCGAAGAATGATTCACAAAAGATGTCAGAATTAGAATGCAATAATTTTACCATGCATTAAACTCTTACTTATGTTTCTTATTTAAGCCTCTGATTAGAAACATAGGCCCTCGTTTAAGTTTTAGAACGATACAGCTGAAGAATACGACCAGAAGCTAAAAATGAACGCTTTTTTGTGTTTATGTACTTTAATACAGGGTGTCCAAAAAGTTCCCGTACTCCAAATTTTAAAAAATCACTGTCCATGATTTTTTTTCAAGTATATTAAATTTTGCCATACGAGTAATGAAACCATGGACATGCTTGAAGCTTTTTTCGGTGATCGACTTATCTCAAAATTTTTTTGACCATCTCGATCCCCTGATCTGACCATCCCGGACTTTTTTCTGTGGGGATATTTAAAGGACAAAGTTTATGCAGGTGATCCTCAAACAATAGATGATTTGAAAATCGCAATTTCCCAAAGGATACAAGAAATCACTCCTAGCATGTTAAAACGCGTTTCGAAAAACATGCGCAAACGAGTTCGGCTGTGTCTCCAAGAAAAGGGTGGACATTTTGAACATTTGTTATAAATGTAAGTTCAGTATTTTTTCCTTAGTTATGTTAAAAGTGCTTTTTATCATTGGCATAAAAATAATTCTTTTTAAACCTGTTGTTTTTATAAAATAAATTCACAAATCATCAGTACGGGAACTTTTTGGACACCCGGTATTATTATAGAGAGTCTGGTTATTTGATATGGGATTTAGTTAGCTGTGACGAGATTTTATTTCCCAATAAAACATAAATGTAGGTAAATTCCTCCTAAAAGTTTTCCAGGGAAGCTATTGAGTAGGAATATATTTGTAGCTAATGCAATTTATAAGCAGTTACTGTAAAGAATGATTCACTAAAAATGTCGGTCTACCTGTTTAGGAAATGCTCTTATCAAGGGTTCTTTCCTATAAATACTTTGGCAATTATAATCCGAAACTCATTTATAATTTTGAACTTTCTTTACGTATTTAATTAAGATTTTTAAAATCAGATTTAATGAAGAAGCAATTAAAAGTTGATATAATCAACGGTCACTATTTAAACGATGAAGGCCCACTAAAATAAAAATCGCAGCCTTCATTTGAACCACTTTGACTCGCATTAACCTAACCTAACCTAACCATCTAAGATTACTAACTAGCCGACTAATACCATTTCAACCACCTATACGGAAGACCAACAAGCAAAAGGCGGAGAAAACTGCGGATGAGAAAAATCCGCTGATGAAAGAGAGCAATAAAAAAAGAAGAAGCAACTGCCACAAGCCGTAACCATCCCGACGTAAAACAGAAGATGCTGTTGTGAGCTGTCAGAGATGCGAAGGAAATGTCGAATGGGGCTTCGTTAGGTAAGTGAGTCGGAGAGGTAGGAGAGGGGGGTTGCCTAAGGGGGGGAGGCTCATATTCCTTACTGATCTGACTAGAAAAGAGTGAGGTAATTTTCCTGATAGTCTTTGTATTTAGGAATGGAGTTAGAACATCTTTTTTGTGGCCTATTCTTGGAATAAAGAAACCATTGCTTTTAAAAGTTTCCCGAATAACAATGGGATCATTGCGGTTAATCTAAAAAAATTACTATAAAAATATCTTTTACACATATATTAGTTACTTTGCAATTATTTAATTAATTAAATTGTGGATTATAATTTAAAACACCGTTTAGAAGTTATTCAGTTGTAACTTTGATATACAGGGGGATTCAAAAAGTAGTTAATATTTTAAAACTTGATAATTCTGAAATAATGTAGGTAGTGAGGTAAAAATTAATATGTTGTTGTTGTTGCTGATCCCCTTAGTCTAGACCCCTAGACCAAGTCCAAAAGATCTTGTCGCACCAAAAGGTCAAAAACACACTCTCTCTCATCCGACAGTTGCCTCACAAAGACACCGATACAAGAAATAATATGAGGGGGAGAAGCAATAGCCAAGCAAGGGCAAGTAGAAAAAGTCCTATTAGGACCGTCGAAGATCAGACTTCTAAAAATTAAAATGAATGATTCAAATGACATGGTGTTTAATTGGTGCAGGGAAAAAGTTTAAAAAAATGGATAATAATTAGCATAATAATTAATTTTTAGCAAAGGCTATATACTTTACAATAAAGGTTCAACATGTCGGTAATCATTCAACAATATCTGCAGTCGAGAAACTATTTTATGATTAGTACCATAATATTTTAGAAAGTGTGGTGAAAAATTATCGATGGATACTGTCTTTCAGCATTTCTAATGAAGTTGGTTGATGAGATGAAGCCGGAATTGAAACCTCAAGTAAATACACAACCAATAGTCACATGGAAAGGGGTCTGAAAACCTGAGAGGCCAAGGATACTGGAAAGGGTCTCAGCTCGTGATCCTCACCAAACGATGCACACAACAAGTTTTCCAATATAGCTTGGAGCGCCATCCTAAATAAAAGACTTACCTTTCAGCAAATGTTTATAAGCCAGGCTAGGAATAAAGTGTTTTTGTAACATATCAATATACTTTGCATCCACCATGCACATAGTTTGAAAAGTCATAGACCAGTTTTTTCGACCCTCCACGAAGGCACACGGATTAACCATAGGAACTAAATGACCAGACAGCCACAACAGAAATTATGGTGAACTGTGGTTAAGTTTTAATGGCCATCACCGGCCATGGTACAATCCTTCCCAAAGGAAGTACGTCCCATCATCGATGGGAGGAGCCTAACCCCCACCCATTAGTGTACCCGGCCAGGGTGGTGAGATCCAACCACCATACCGGAAGCATCTCATGCCTAATTACGAGGTGCCCCCTGGGGGGCATAGTTTTGAAAAGCTGAACCATGCCTTTTTTTTTTTAAGGAAAAAGGTCCGTTTGCGAAAAATGTGGTAAATCCACCCAATAGCATGACTTTTCGTCATGCAATTGAGCTTCAATGACATTTCTAGTATTTTCAGTTATCCAAATACTGCAGTTGTCGATAGCCTCCGGAAGTGTTAAAGGGACTTCGTTAGCCTGCAACACGTTAGACAAGTAATCTTCATCACCACACACTTCCGTACTTTTTTTTCTATTTTCAATAAAATCCCATCTCACTTCATAATGTGTGTTAATTTTTATTTCTCTATCTACATATCCGGAATGAGTTATTGAATTTTTCAAATGATAATATACTTTTGAGTCATCTTGTAGGTCTGGTAATTTTTGATCGTGAGCAAATAACTCCTAAACAGACATTTTCAATCTAAGGTTGGATGGCACACCAGTGAAAATAAGCTTTATTCATAACAGTAGATTAATAAATGTCATTTATACATGCAGCAAATTCTTTTGACCTTGATTCTTTGACCTTGAAACCCCGTCCTGGAGTTTTGTTCTGATAAATATCTTCCATTATTAATTATTATTTTATTAATTATCCACAAAATAAATCGGATGATCAAGGTAGAATTGTGACTTCAGTTAAATCCACAATTAATAATCACACGGATAAAGGTCTGGAGACCTGTAAGGCCAAGTACAACGGATATGACTTTCAGCACAAGATCCTCACCAAAACATTGCACAAAATAACTTTCAAAATGAGTTGCATTGCCATCTACAATGGATCAAATTTGTGATGGACCAAACTATTTGCAACCCTGATTAGATGATATATAAAATCCATGAAAAACATTTTCTTTTCCAGTACTCTCTATAAATAACCAATATAAGAATTTTAGCTTATATTAATAGATTTAATGATCTACATGGAATCTTATATAAAATATTGTATGTACCCTAGTAGTCACATATTGTACAATATCGTATGACATAGATCAATATTCGCAATATTGTTTTATATTGTGGAATAGTATTTAATATCATATAATATCTCACAATATTATACAATATTGTGCAACAGGCTGTGCTTCCTGGGTAACAGCATCGCCTGGATGTTAATGTTGAATATTTTCATTTTGAAAATGTAGAAGAGAGATACCGAAAACTTATTGTGTATTCGCAAGTAACTGAAATTATTTATGAATGTAACTCTTTACTTTATTTATGAATTTTGAGATGAGAGCCGGTATCATTCAATATCACCTAAAGTTATTTATGAATTTTGAAATGAGAGGGAGTTTTAATCATTATATCCTAAAAATATTTAAGTGTTTTAAAATTAGAGGGGGCATTCAATATGCATTCCATTAGAAATATATTATTGAAAAGAAATGATACAAAATTCAATATCGGAAGAAAATAGAATTAATAATGAACCGAGATACTATTTTTAGTGACATTTTGTTATTTATAAAAATAATTTACTATCGAAAATTGCTACATTCTATGCATAATTCCTGCTATTGAAAGCATTATGCAAAGTAGAATTCAAAATTGTGCAAGAAGAAAATCCATATAATCTCATTCAAAAACGAATTTTTTTAAAAAAATAAATTTTTAAAAATAAAAAGGTTAATATCTAAATACATTTTGTTCTTTGTAATATTTTATTGAATTTGCCCCTACATTAGTCTATATGCAAATATAAGTATTTATTGATAAAAATTCTGCATCAACGTTTTTATATCTTTTAAAAATTGAGAACCAAAATAAGAACTTTAAGGTAGTGGTAAAAATTTCAATAAATACAGCTACATAACTTTCAAGTTAACATATATTTACAAATTACGGCGAATTTTTAAAAATTCATAAAGTGAATAGAAAGTTTGATATCTAAAGCCTATAATCTATTTTGTCCTTTTTATAATTTTATTATTTGAAGCTGCATCAGTCTACATGCAAAGATAAGAGATTTATTGATCGGCATCAGCTCTAAGGAAAAGGCTTTTATACTTTTTAAAAAATTGAGAACCAAAATAAGAATTTTGAGGTAATAGTATAAATTTCAATAAATACAGCTACATAACTTTCAAGTTAATATAGACTTACAAATAGAAGGCGAGAAATTGTTAGAAAATATAGGTCAGTAACTACGACTCGAAAAACTAACGATATGGGATTGCAACAAACTAATATATATCTGATCCTTCCATTTCCCGTTTCTTTAACGGATATCGAAATTTCCTCCTAAAATATTATCCTTTTATGGGATAAGAGTTTTCCTATAAGATTTCATGACTTATTTCCTTTAAATATATTAGGCCTTTGTTTATATCTGCATGAAAATGAATATTTAAATTTAGAGAGTTAAATTTCCGTTGAACAGTTTTGTTCAGGATTGCTGTTTAAATTAACAGCTTAAAATTCCTACCATGAAGTTAAAGATACCTGAATATTTCATCTAAGGTGCATACTGAGTAATCCGATAGATTCCATCGTTGAATCCAAGGATTTCCCGTCTTCAGGTCAAAATACTTTTACCGGTCGATGGCATTAATCCGCAAGGAATTCTCTGACCTACTTAGGATTGATTGAATACCCATACACATATTCCTTCTCTATACCCAGAATACCCTATTTTGAGAGAAAATATGTGCATATTCTCGTATCATGTATTCTATCTAAAACTTTTCAGAGCTGTGTATCGGTTTATAGTCTGGTTCAGTAATGCTAGTATGTAGTTGTGTCTACGTGCACAGGATCCAAATTTTGGGAACATCTGTGGACTAACTGTGTAAGGTTTTAGATATTCGGTAGATTTTGTATTGCGAGAGTTGTTACTTCGATGTAATGTAGAAATACCGAGATTTTGCAGTTTATATTATATGGAGTAAATGTTGTTTATTACTGCATTAAAGATAAAAAATCTTGTATTTTCTGTTTTTTTTCTAATGGCACTTGCGATGGGCAATCTCGCTGATACAGTCAGGGATTTTAAGCCGAGGGTGCGTCTCTTGTTTTTGAAGCATAGCCAACTAGGGCCAAGAGTATGCCTTTAGCCTCATACTCATCACAATCGCTTGCACCGCCCCTTTTTAAGGAGGGGGCACTCACAGTCTTCAGAGATAGAACTCAGAAAAAACATCCATGACCTGACCAGGAATTGAACTCGGGACGCTAAGATCATGAGGAGAAGTTTAGTGAAGACCACTCTTACTGTTTTTTTTAAAGTGCATGCACAAATCCAAACTATTTTATTTAGTCTAGTTGTTCAGCAGCAAATATTAGGGACTTTTATCTCATAACATTACAATAATGCTAATAGAGACTTCTTAAATCTTATTGTTGTTGTTTCTAATGGCACTTGCCATGGACAAGCTCGCTGATGCATCAGCAATTTTAAGCCGAAATAAACGTCTCTTGTTTGCAATAGCGCCAACTTTGTTCATGGCTACAACTTAGCTACTCATTCATCACAGTCGCTTGCACAGTCCATTTTTACAGGGGGTGCACATTCACTCATATTACAGATAGAACATAGAAGAACAACCACGCCCTAACCGGGACTCGAACTCAGGACGCTCAGTTCATGGAGAAGGTGCGCTACCTCTATGCCAGGATGATAGGGCTCTTAATTCTTTATTAATATTAGACAAATGGTATAATTAATGTAAGGTCTTAAGCAAATACAACACATAGGTATGAACTCCATAAATATTTCAAATTATTGGAGGCATAAATAAATAACTGCCCTGGCTCTTAATTCATTAATATATTTAATTAATTTGTGATTTATTAACAAAATTATGAGTCGAATATACATCACAATTAACGCGTCAATATGTCCCAAGTAAGCAGTATACAAAGGTAAATAACGTTTCATCTTAATCATATATGCATCTTCTCTAAATAATAATGGAATAAAAAATGTAAGTATTTTTTAAAGGCGGAAATTTGAGCAGTATCTTTTTAAATTTTATTTAAAACTACCATTCCGAAAGCAGAATACTCGGCATTCATTTTTTTTTACCTCGGATGGTTTAACGGTGTGCAAACAGAATAATATTGATATTTGCCTGACGTAAATTTAAATCCTGTATAATGATATTGGTAAACACAGGAATAAAAATGTTTGATAAATTATCCAATACGATGAAGGAAAGCAAACTGCCGAAAATCGATAGTGAAATAGAGGAGAACTTGTCCGAAGGATATAAAAATTTAACCTTGCAGCGCCATTAAAAATTGCAGATTGCATTCATTTTCTCAAATTTTATAACGGTAAATAAAAATGAATGTCTGTTTTCCCTGTTCCACCTTATTAAGCCAAGTTATTAATAAGCAGACGATTAACCAGGCCTTTATTTATTGTTCTTTATTTTATTTTCTACATAAAGCTCGTTAATTGTTCTTAGCGTTGATTGAGTATAGCTTTTCCTTTAAAGAATTCCATCATATTTATTGCTCTTTATTTTATTTTCTACATGATACTCTTTAATTGCTCTTAGTGTTGATACAATGTAACTTTTTTTCGAAAATATTTAAAGGAAATTGTTTCAATTAATTTATATTGTCGAAATTGTTAACCGTTAAGCGATATTTTTGGATTCGCATTTAGGAAATAGCTGCTTGCGATTATCATATCGAATCGTCTGCAAAATATTTCAACGTTAATATTTGAATTTTTAAGAAAAAAAATATATAAGAGAGTGCCAATAGGTTAAAATAAAATTGTTAACTAAATTTTAAAGAAACATTATTCGTTTACTGTTCTATTTAGTTTTCTAGAAAATAAAAACTGTAAGTTGTTTATCAATTGCATATTGAAATTGGACAGGTAGTTTTATTGTAAAAGGATATTAATTATGAATATTTGGGTTCAGGCTTTAATATTTATTCTAATTATATTCTGTACATGTTCCAAATAAAAATGTATTATTTTTTATGTTGCTATTAAAAAAATATTTTTTTTCGCTAGATGGATATATTATTACTATTATTATTATTACTACTACTTATTTATTTATTTATTGTTTTGTATTTACTCTAATTATATCCTGTATATGCCTCTATATGGGTTAAAATCACTGCTGTTTTTATTCTATTATATTGTTTATTTATTATTATTATTGTTTATTATTATTTTGTATTTACTCTAATTATATCCTATATGTGCCAAATAAAAATGTATTATTTTTTATCTTGCTATTAAAAAAGGAAGTTTCGTTCGCTAAATGGATTAAAATCAATGCGGTCTTTCAAAAATAAATAGTTATTTAATTACCAATCCCAATAACTAATTAACTAATTCTTTAAATCTGCGATTTAATATTTTATTATCTCTAATAAATTCAAAAATCTACAAAGTACAGTTGATGATATTTTGAACAAATTTTTTAAACATTAGTCATAATACACATCTTATGATATCATAAAAATAACTGAGCATCCAGACAATAAACACATCATAACTATTTCATAAAATAAAGTAAAAACTCGGCCGGCTCTCTGGCACAGAGGTAGTGCGTTTTCCTCATGTTCTGGACCTCCTGGGTTCGAGTCCCAGTTCGGGCATGGTTGTTCTTCTGTGTACTATCTGTGAGATGTGTGACGGTGCCCCCCCCAGTAAAAAAGAGCTGCGCAAGCAAATGTGATGAGTGAGTATCTAAGTCGTACTCTTGGCCCTAGTTGGCGCTATTTCAAAAACAAGAGACGCTCCTTTTGGCTTAAATCTGCTGCTGTATCAGCGGGGAGCTTTCCCATAGGCAAGTGCTATAAGTAGCAAAAACAACAACAACAAAAACCTCAAAATAATATAAATCATTGGCATAAAATATATAAAATAACATGATAATAAAATGATATTCAGAACATTAATTTTTATTTGGTAGCTCGAAAAAAATGAAATATATAGAATGCTGATTTCTTGATCTTTTGAAATGCTTGTTGTCTACAAACAACCACCACCACTGAATGAAGCAATATCGATAGGATTTTGCTCTGAATACTATTGGATAAGAGAATTGAAATTTCTTCCTAATACGCATGTGTAAAATAAATGAATATGCTTCCTGCATAATATCTTGTAGATTATAATTATTTATTCGCATTATAAACAAACTAAAATACATAATATTTTATTTTGGATTAACTTTGATTTGTAGTTCAAATTAATTTTTTCACATAATTCATTATAAACTAAAATATGCTAAATTACAATTCATTTTTTAAAGAAATTCAAAGGGAAATACAAACAAATAACGCACGCACGCACGCACGCACAATAATTAATATTATGACTTCAAGACTATAGTATTATTTGCAAAATTCCGTCATAACATCGTCTTGCTTAGAAAGAAAATTATAAATACTAAAATTGGGAATTGCATGTCTTGTTTACTTGATGTCTTTTCTCCTCTTCTAAGTGTTGTTGCCTTAGTTTTTATAAACTATTTTTTTTTTCTACTTCTGCAAGTTTATCCATTAGACAGTAAGCTAGTTCCGCGGATTCCTGAACTTTATCTTGAAGCCTGCATTAAGGAAACTGAAGTGAAGTCATTCTCGAATGACAACCGCTGAAATCCTCCTCTGGACAATGTCAACTGTTTTATCAGGACTTCTTGAACCCAGGCTCGGGATCTCTAAGTGCTTAAAAGCTTCATCTTAAGATAAGTTGGCGCAAGATTTATTTTAAATATTTGCCTATTGTAATGTGTGAAGCATTAGCGTATTTACGGAGACGATTCCGGAAATTTATTCTGTCAGCAGATTTGGCGACATTTTTTTCCTCTCTCTGTTCTACTGTTCCTACTGTCGGAATTACTCTGGAATTCTCTTTATATATGAGTAGTTTATTTTTATTTTTCATTCTCTTTCGACAGATTTTTCTGATTTAGTTGAAATAGCATTAACATGTCATACGTAATTTAACATGTCCTCTAATATTTGAATGCCATTTGTCTATTTATTCTGCTATAACAGATTTGTAAATATTTTTTACAATTATTCCTACAAACGATCAAAAGATTCTTTCGTAGAATCTTGGAAATCTTTCAAATGGCGCATATAAAGAGCATGATTATATGCACATGTAATGTAATGATTAATGGCGTGGGTAATGAGCATGATTACATTCATATGTAATGTAATGTTTAATGGTACATGTGATGAGCATGATTGCACACGCCATTATATCACTACTAATAATAAAATAGGCATAATGGCACATGTGATGAACATGATTGCAGGCTCCATTATATCGCTCTTAATAATAAAATAGGCATAGTGGCACATGTGATGAGCATGACTGCACGCGCCATTATATCAATACTAATAATAAAATAGGCATAATGGCACACGTGATGAGCATGACTGCACGCGCCATTATATCACTACTAATAATAAAATAGGCATAATGGCACATGTGATGAGCATGATTGCACGCGCCATTATATCACTACTAATAATAAAATAGGCATAATGGCACATGTGATGAGCATGATTGCACGCGCCATTATATCACTATTAATAATAAAATAGGCAGTTGCGTTATGCTTGACAGGCCAAAATGTTCAGCATATTTCTCATATGTTTATGTGTGTGTGCATGTGGGTGTGTACGCTTGCGTGTGAGTAGGCATATTTGAAGAGGTAAAAATGCGCATAAAATTAATGCGATGTTCAATTTTTTTTATTAGAATTCACATTAATTAGAATCTAAACGTAATTTTAAGGGGTTTTCGCGATTACTTAACGGACATATTATTTCACAAAACATTTTTTATGATCATTCCAAACTTAAAAAAAAATTATCTTTTAAATTATTTAATTGTCCTATATATTTGAAAGTAATGAGCAGGATTTGAATTAATTACATCTATATTAATACTAAAGAAGACAGTGTGTATTGGTACTCAAAAGGCCATAATGTTTCATCTGCATCTATCAAATTTTAAATTTAAATATTTTAAATGTTAAAAATCTAAATGTATATTGCGTTCGATTTTTTTAAAATCTTTAATATGAATTATATTTCATTAAAAACTAATCTGGATTTTAAAGGTTTCCCATGATTACATATTTCCGAAAATATTATAACAAAAAAAATAATTTTTATGCAATTTCAAAATCTTAAAAAAATGACATTTTAATAAAACTAATTTTTATAATTGTGCAAATTTTTTCCAAATTTTGCAGTTTTAATTTTTTTTACCAGTGTAATAATAAATAATAATTTGAAATATATTTTGCAACTATGAAATCGGAAGTGTTTCCATTAGTTTAATCATTTTTAATCCATTGTTCAACTTGCATAAAATTGAAAGTGTTTGAGATTCTTCTGCTTATATGAATAATAGAAGCAATTATGTATTTCATTCATTGCCGTTTCCGTTAATTGTAAATTACTTACAATTATTTTAATTAATTGCCATTTTAGTGATTTGGATACCTGCCTTCTTATATAAAACGATCCTTTACCGGAGGAATAACGATTCAGCCGCGCCCAGGACACTTCGGCAGGTGAAAAGTTTTTGCTGAGGTTTTGCATCGGGCAGATGTTTTTTGCGTTTCAAAGAGATTGTTACTTTTCAATTGTTGAAGAAATTATGACTCAGTTGTTAAAAAATCTACAGTATATACATATGTAGAAGTAGTACATACGCAGGTTAAATATTTTGTATTTTCTTTTTATAAGTCTAGTAAGTACTCATATACATGTATAACTTAGTAACATTACAAAAAGCTATCTATTAGCCAAAATAGTTATTTTATTTTCTTTGAAAATTGAAATTAAATGTTCTGAAATAATCTATTTCAATAAAAAAAGCTCGCATGAAAGTTGGCTACAAGCATAAATATTGGGGGGGGGGGGGTCCTCCTGAGATCCTAAGCCATCACAAGTTTAATGTAATCACTCTGTATTAAAATCATCAAATAATTTGTATCCAATCTTTTTATGAATGTAAATAATGAAATAAATAATAAAATGTAAAGCATTTCGTCCCAGATAATTAATTTTTGAAATTATGTCTGTCTCTCTGATTATGATTTGAATTTGCAACTTGCTATGTTAATGAAATTTGTTACTTGATATGAACAATATAAGGTATTTTTTATCTGTATTAAATCTTGGATCAAATCATTCATTGAGCAAAGAATGAAAACTTACTTTTGATATTATTTACTATTTAAGAAATTTAATTTGATTCAAAATGTGTTATAACGTAAGTATATACGAAAAGAGCAGACAAGTTCGTTCTCGAATGTTAGCTTTGCGTCTCGTGAATTCCAAGAGATTGCAAGGTTTTCGGACTTTATACGACTGGTAATTTACAACAGACCAGGCAACCTTTATCTAAACGAAGTTATCTGATATATGTTTACTAAATTTTATTTAGTATTTTGTTACTATCTCAAAAAAAGGATAAAATAACTCTCTAATTAAAAAGGATTTTTAAAAAGGACTTCCTTCTATGAAAGATGATAGTAATCTAATGAAAAGTTGATTGAAAAGAGGATATTTTTAAATATAAAAATCAATTTTAGACTTCATCTTATATTTCTTCATGAGATTAAAAATTGAATCTCAATTATTTTTCATTAAAAAATGGTATACCAGCTGACACTTGCTTATGAGCACTTTTTTTACTTTTAACATAAATTTAAAAAAATACAAACATTTCTTTCAATTTATAAGGTTTCAACATATTTTTAAATTAATAAAGCTTTGAAGATTAATAGATATATTTAAGGCTGAATTTTATGAAATATGTGTTATTAAATTTTATTTTAAATTTTTAAGCATAATTTCCTATCAAATGTTTAAAACAGAACTCAAATTATTTATAAAAATATGTATTTTTTCCTTTTTTTTAAAAAGTCAGTAGTTCTGGAAAGTTTTTTTAAAAAGTCATCAACTTCTTGAAACTTTCCAGAACATTTAATCAATTCCCAACATATTTATTCTAAAACTCGACTTCTGTTTTTGAAAAGTTAATGGATTCCAATGGCTCCATTACACGCAATGTGCCGTGGCAGTCTTATATTTCCATACCACATAATTCACTATAGAAATATAAATGTTACGTTTACGATCTTTTGTTGCGTTCTCCAACACGTTTCGATTAATAATGGATTACTTTCAAACCAATAACTACCTATTCTAATACTTTAATGTTCTTTTGAGTATCATTAACATTTATAGTCCTATTATGGATAGAATGGTTGTTTCAGATCACAAATGTACAATAAAATTTTGTTACATTTTGTTTGATCTTAGGCTTATAGAAAACATTATGACTTTGAACTGAAAAATTACAATTGCTTTATTTTCTTTAATTATGTATGTCAATTATGTAATTGCGGTACGTTTGTAATTGTATATATCGTAAAGGATTTATATGATATGTGTACAGGGTGTCTCATAAGTTATGCTAAGGTAGGATATAAGGTGTTCCATAAGGTAAGGTTCGTCTAATATTTACAGGTTCGAATAGAACAAATATTTCGATGTATAACATGTGGGGTTCCCGGATATAGCGTCATTGTCCAATTACACGAAGAACGTTAAGTAAGAATCCAAATGTTTGTTTTCTAAATGTTTAGATCAATTTTGTTATCCTTTCACTCGGAGTGTGGGAACTTGTCTGCTTCAGTAATCTTACAGAGCTTCTGTTGCGTTAATTAAATAAAAGAAATCCTGGTATTGGATCAGGAAATAAGAGAACAAACTAATGTGGACTAATTTAAGATATAAATTAGGAAATTATATAGGATTTAAATGGAGTTTAGAGATATCATTATATTCATATACATATAAAAAAAACACCGTTTACTAACTATCAATACTTGCGTAATCTTATAGTCGCATGATTGTTTCAAATCAGTTTAAGTTGTTTAATGACTTAAATTAGTTAAGCCAAATGGTGACTTAAAAAATAATAATGTCCTCCAATGATAACATGGAATTTAATATAGCAGAGTCCAACTCTAATTGTTCTTTTTTCTTCTTAAAACTATCGTCTCCAAAGCATCTTCAACTGTTCATATATTTCATCGGTATTCCAAAAGTGTTCCATGCAACTTCCATCTTATAGGAGGGATAACTTATTGCCTGTGGCAAAAATTTTCACCGCCAAGCCAGGGAATAAGTAGAAGTCCTTGGCAGCATTGATAATCAGTTGACAGCCTGCTGCTATGATGAATACCTCAAGAACTTCTTAAAGAATTCTTTGAGGAAAAAAAACTCTAACCCCTAGTAATGTTGGCCGGCATCGATTTTGCCTTTTGCTGCTTGGCTTTCCGCCCTATTTTGAGTAATTCATAACTAGAAGGATACGAGTGCTTGAATTTATAGAATGACATCAATTTCGAATTTTTTGCCCGTCGTTTCCTTTTTAGGCAGTAGTGTGACGTGCTATTTTTCTATTCATATAAGTGTGTTTTTTCCCCATAAATTTTAAAATAACTTTAAAGTGATTTTTCTGAGTAAGTTATGGTGGCTACGATGCTTTTTACGACTTCTAAAATTATTTGATTGAACTAGGCTATAAAATTTGGAAGTTTTTCATATATATTTCTGTGGCAATAATTCTCTTTCTTTTTTATTAATTAATTAGATTTAAAATTCGAATGGCAAAGCAATCAGATGGTTAACCAAGCACGTAATTTCACTAATAGCGCTTCTCACGTTAATTACATAACTCGAACACATAACCGAGAATATATAAAACTGCATGAATAAAATGTATGACTGTCATATTCCTTTCTTAAAATTAATTACGAATTATTGGTGTGACAATTGTGGATAATCTAACACAAAAAACTCCAAATCCCAAACCATTATTCTCCCAGAATTAATGGGAAAAAATTACCATCCCAACATTTTTAAATTTTTAATTGTTACACAGATTTTACCATATATTTAACTTAAGCGGTTCTCCTTTTTTCAAATTTTTTCCCAGACAAAGGTATCGTGGTTCACTTTCATCTGTATTTTAGCTACTTTACATGATCTTATGAATAAACATACTTGATTTTATATGAATTTTTCAAATATCAACTATTCTTAATTTTTTACCATATGGATGGCGCAGTATGGCCAAGATTGGCCCTTGTGCCAAAAAAACCAAATCAACCAACCAACCCAATCCTTGATATTATAGCTTATATAGTATTCAATTATTCATTTTGAAAAATTAACGATAATGATAGTAATTTTTTATATAAAATTCGCTATAAAACTACATGTTTAGCTATGGAAAATGCATGCAAAGTTTCAGAGATTAAATGTAACTTTAATTCCTTTTAATTTAGTAGTTACGTTATAATAATAGCACGTTTCGTTGAAATAAGAGAATTTTGTGGCTGACATCACAATTTTGAAACCCGATTAGATGACTAGGACGATATTTCAGTTGGGGCAAACTTTTGCATCTCGTCAAAGCATTTTTTTATTTTTTTTATTTTTAGAATAATTTCTTTTACATATCTGTAATCAAAAAATAAATATTGTCATTTATTTTTGTCCTCATAATAAATTTATCATACGCTGCTATGGTTTTTCTGTACTGCATAGTGGGTGATAGCAAGATGCAGAATGAGTTTCAATAATAAACTATCAATTAATTAAGTACATAATTTATTTGATTAATTTTTTTTTATTTATATGAAATTATTAATAATCCAAAAAATTATCTGAAAAACAAGAACTAATTTTAAAAAAAATAAAATTGCTTTAACTTATTTAATAAATATATGAAACAGAAAAAGAATTAACAAAATATTTTAAGAGAATTCGAAATTAAGAGAATTCGAATAATCGAAAATTATAATTAATTAAATACATAATTTATTTAATTAAATTTCTTTTAATTATATAAAATATTAATAACCCAAAAATTATTAAAAAAACTAAAAATTTTAGATTTTTTAAAATGAAATTGTGATATTGTATTAAATAAATTTATAAAATACAGAAAAAATAACAAAAAATTTAAATTCGAACTTATTTTTTAAACTAAAATGAATTAAATGATACACTTTTCGTGATTAAATTTTCTCTACCCAAATTATTTTTTCAGTAGCTAAAACTGTGGAAACTGCTTAATTATATAAATTAAACATTAAAATCTAATTTAATATTTAATTCATATAATTAAATCATTTAAAGTCTAAATATTGTTAGACGAACTGCCAATACTACGAAAATATTCATAAGATTAATAACATTAGATAACTATATTTTTTATATGATTGCTCAATACCTTATATTATCAATTCGTTTTACCTTTCTTTATCGAAGAAAAAAGCTTTCATTCTTATTTATGAAGTGATGTAGGAAAATATTTTATAAATAGCGTGTTTTCAAGTTTTCTGCTTAAACTTGTCAAGAAGAAACAGCAGCAAACTTTTCACACGTAAATCTGTTTATTCCATTGCACCTGCACGCAGCTCACACGTTACGTTGGGCGTTACGAGCATTATAAGCACACGCTGTCACACAAACAACAATATGCTGCCAACGCAGAAGAGAAAAAAAGAAACTCAGCCAAACGACAAGAAAGGCTTTTGTCTGATATCGTTCGTTGTCGTTCTTTTCTTTCTGCAAACTTCAGGTCTTCTTAAAGAGTTTGAAAGTGCAACTCAATATATAAATAAAAAAATCCCCTTGATAAAGAAGCTGTCTTTAGTAAAATAATAATAAAAAAAGACAGACGCGTGCATGATTTTAGAACGACAAGTTCTTTTGTTCCAAAACTTCACTGAGGCATATCGTCTGAAGTTGTAGACGAGTCGCACGTGTGCTGCTTTGATAAATATTTCGCTAACAAAGGCATTATGTTTGTTTATTTTTTTAGGGGAGGGAGGGGTCATCGTTACTGCCGAAATGGGTATGATAAAAATCGTTTGCAGCTAAGTTTCATTAGATTATTGTTGTTCCATTTTTATTACTCTATGTTAACTACAATATGTTATCGAGTGATCAGAAACAGTTCTTTTCTTAATTTTATCTCATATTCTACTGTTAATATCATCTCGAACAATGATGATAATAATTTATTATTTTTTTGATAAATCTAATGGAAATTAAGAAATAACATTCTATTTTTTCTTCCTTTATTCGACCATTAAATTTAGCATATGATGCAGAATGTAAAACTTAAAAAATATAGATAATTTATTATATAAGTGTTTTTGATATTTCTTCCCGAAATATAACTTAATTATTACGGTAAGTTATCGAGAGATCAGAAACAGTTCTTTTCTTAATTTTATCCCATATTCTACTGTTAATATCATCTCAGTCAGTAATGATAATAATTAATTAATTTTTTTGATAAATCTAATGGAAATTTTTTAAAAAATTGTATCTTTTCTTCCTTTATTCGACCATTAAATTTAACATATGAAGCAGAATGCAAAACTTAAAAAATATAGATAATTTATTATATAAGTGTTTTAGGTATTTCTTCTCGAAATATGCCTTAATTATTACGGTATGTTATCGAGTGATCAGAAACAGTTCTTTTCTTAATTTAATAATAAATAATAATATTTAATATAAGTGTTTTAGTTATTTCTTCTCGAAATATAACTTAATTATTACGGTATGTTATCGAGAGATCAGAAACAGTTCTTTTCTTAAATTTATCTCATATTCTACTGTTAATAACATTTCAATCAAAAATGATAATAATTTATTAATTTTTTAAAAATAAATCTAATGGAAATTAAGAAAAATAATAGGTTTTTTTCCTTTATTCGGCCATTGAATTTAACATATGAAGCAGAACGCAAAACTTAAAAAATATAGATAATTTATTATATAAATGTTTTAGGTATTTCTTCTCGAAATATATCGTAATTATTTTTATCTACTAAATATGAATCAAAAAATGTAGTAAGGATTTGATTAGACATTTTTTAATTACTTTTTATATAAAAATAAAATTCTGATTATTGTTAACCACGAAGTAAGAATAAAATTATTCAAATTATTATTTAAATTACCTGAAATGAATTAAATGTATTTAAAAAAATAATCTGATTATATATTATGAGATAAATTTTTAAAAATCATATTTTGATTATTAAAGAATTGTGTATGTCTTTCATTGCAATGAAATTAAATGTATTAAATTTTAAATAGTCTATTATTATTTTAGTAGAATTTTTTTAAATAAATTTTGTAATTGAGGCTATTAATATATTTATATGGTTTTATTATTTAACATTTCACAATAAGGTTACATTTATGTACAGCATAATCGGAATATTTGTTAAGTTTTCATAAAAATAAAATGTAAATTGATTTTATATACTTTAATTTTTTTAAAGATATAATATATATTTGAAGGTATTATGTATTATTTCTTCGGATTACTTATTGCGTTTAAGTAATATAAAATACTATATTTCAGAAAGATATATATAATAAAGGGATTTAAATATTTTACCTGCGTTGCCTCAAAAAACTTCTATTTTCACCCAAAAATACTTCTGTTTTGGAAATCATCTCGACGAATTTTCAAAACCATTCAACATTCGGCATAACAGTGAATAAATACCTTAATAAGATCGATTTTAACTTAATAATTCTCTTGTATTGAAATTTAAAGTAAAATACATAAATACCAAAACCCAAGAGTATTTGTGAGAATGTTTCATTTTTATGCAGTTGCAAATAAAAATTAAAATATCTCTCATATAGTCAATTAATGGTATAAAACGCTAGTTGCAACCTCAAATTTCAATAATATTTTTTGATTTCCTTAAATACATGCATTTTTATTTCAAAATATTTGGAAATAATTCGATGTTATGTTTTCATTACTTTGCATTATATCTTCGAATCTTTATCGTATATTCGAAAAAAAAAATCATGTATTGTTTCTTTGATTTCCATGCACGATGATGGATGATGGTGTACCATATTTCCGAAAGAGACATATAATAGGATTAAATTAAGAATCTATAATCTCTGTCGTTCTATAGTGTTTTCTGTGTTTCTCTCAAAACTTTTTCTACTTTTTGGAATCTTCCAGTCAAGTTATCAAAACAACGTAGCACTCTCTATAGTAATAATTGTATTGATAGCACACCATTATTCCGTTGATTTCAGCTTAACACATTCATTTATATTATTCGAAACAATTTTTTTTATCTAAATCCATTTAATTTGTGCGAATGCTCCACTTTTATAATGTCCCGAATGGATGTCGCAATATGAACCTGCGACGCTAGAGCCGGTAGCCGAGTAAAAT
>JAOUZG010044463.1:2690265-2704557 GCA_026289955.1 Argiope argentata
AGGATTCATAAAAAATATTATATATATATATATATATATATATATACCGATGCCCTGGCACAGAGGTAGCGCATCTTCCTCGTCATCTGAGAGAGTCCTGGTTAGGGAATGGTTGTTTTTCTGTGTTCTATCTGTAAGACGTGTGAATTTGTCCCCCTGTGAAAAAAATGTGTGTTAGCGAATGTAATGAGTGTGTAGCTAAATTCGTACTCATGCCCTAGTTGGCGCTACTTCAAACAGAACAGAACGCCGTTTCATACCCCCGTATCTGTGACCATTCTGGCCACTTCACGGTTTGGTGGGTATGTTAGGGAAATTTTATTTTAAGTAAGAAAATATATACAGTAAGAAAAAAAAATAATAACAAAACTATTTACAGAATTTACAAGAATATGAGATGATAATGAGAAAAGATTGCAGAACTTTTCTTCTTTGAAAAATGATTTGGCACTATTATAAGCTGAAATATAATATGAGTTATGATGTACCAATGTTTTGTGCTCATTTAAGTTTTTATGATACACTTGGTGACGTTGCAGGTACTAAAAGGAGATAGAAAATAATTTGGCTGGTTGGAACGAAGGGAGACTCTGCTTGATTGTAGAGTGTAATAGGAAGCTGCTTGTTTTTACCCTCAGTCTTTGTGAGTATGAAATTTGTTGAGGACCAGGAAGATGAGAACAGATTTCTATTTTCACTTGTGAATTTAATTATGTGATGAATTTTTTGCTTGGATACTGCTACTTCAAACAGGAGACGCTTATTTCGGTTTAAATTCGCTGCTCCATCAGCGGGCTAGTCCATAGCAATTGCCATTAGTAACAACAACAACATATGTTATGTTATATAATATATACGATATGATACATAATATATATGATATGATGGTGTTATATAATATGTATGATATGGTATATTACATAATATAAATGATATGTAATATAAAATCGATATATATGATACAAAATCGAATATGATCCGATAAGCATCACATGTAATTGAGATTAATAATAATTACAAACTAACGGAATTGCGAAAAATAACTAACGATTATCATCGACACATTTTTATTTTGTCATCTTACCCTTTCCCTTCGAAAAGAAAATTCAATGCATAATTATTTACTTGATACATTTATCTGTTTATTACTCCAAAAAATGAATTCATGCAACTGTTTTAAGTTGAGTTCCCCTGAAAAATGAATCTACAATTTTGTTAACATTCTGTGGGTATTTTAAGCAATTGAAATAAATTAATAAAATTTTTAAAATATGCGTTATCTTGAATGGTGACTGTGAGAAGACATTCGAGTGCAAAGTATCAATACACATAAATTAATGGAGTAAATAAATTTACTTTCACATAAATAAAGAAACATATACATAAAAAGCATTGTAGTTATCAAAATATTCGATCTATCAAATTCAATATATGTCCACTCAGATCTCCATGTGTCCGAATGTACAATTTCAGAATTTTGTTTCTATTTATGGACACAAAAACTCAAAAAAAAATGCATTATTCTTGACAAATAACATTTATATTGATATTTAAAGCAAATGTGTAGATTTTTCTTTCAAATTTTAAGTGAACTTCATATACAGGAACACTATGTGTTATACAATTACAAGATATTTCATAGCTCAATAAATATTCATCACTTAAACTACCGGTTTCCCCCAAAAAATATTCAAATTTGAAATTATGTATGGATGTCCACTGTTGCATCTAAAAAAATTCAGATAGATTTTATAGGTTGTTGTCAAGAATTGAAGATTAATGACAAATTTTTGATGAAATACGTGTATTGAAAGTCTATATTTCCATTTATGTCTATACGCACGATATCTTGGTTTCACTTTCACGATAGGTTGAAAGTTTACCTACAATTTTATCATTGGTATTGCATATTTTTAGCAAATTTTATATTACATTCATCAAAGAGTTATTTATACGTCCTGTCATTTTTCAACATGTGGTCTATTTATTCGCATATGCTTTAGCTCTAATGCACAATATAGATTGTCTATATAAATATTATATAAGCACGGCATAACAATAATGAAACTGTGTAGACAAATAATAGTCTATAGTTTACTGAATCACCATATATTTTTAAAAAGAGAAATAATTAATATGAACTAGCATTTTTTTCTAAATTATAATATATAATTATAGATAAGCTTAATTATCAATGCACTATGATCAAAGAAAAAGTCTTTTATCGATAAACATTTATTTCCTATACAGTTACAGTATATCATTTATAGATAAACTAAGCCCTCAATAGGTATTGTTAAGAGAGAGAAACCTCTATCATTAATAACATTTATTTTCTTCTAAATATTATGATCATACATTATGGCAAAGGAAACCTCCAAAATGGAGTTTTGGCAAAGAAAAAATAATAATTGTC
Source organism: Argiope argentata (assembly GCA_026289955.1). Classification (NCBI taxonomy): domain Eukaryota; kingdom Metazoa; phylum Arthropoda; class Arachnida; order Araneae; family Araneidae; genus Argiope; species Argiope argentata. The sequence continues at coordinate 2,692,682 of JAOUZG010044463.1, forward strand.
AGCAAACATTTATTTTCTACAAATTCTCGTATTTTTAAAGAACTCCACTATATCATCAAAATTCCTAAATTATTGATGTAAACTTCATCGTTTTGAAGAGTTTCAGCAAACTACTATTATCAATATTCCTTTATTTTCTTTCAAAATAAAAGATTACATCTACAAACGATTTTTGATTTCGGTAAACACATACAAATTAAAATTTAAAAAAAAGATTTAATTTAGGTAAGAATTCCATTATATTTTCCAAACTTGTCACTTATTGATGTAAACTGAATCATTTTGAACAATTTCAGCAAACGATTATTGTCAATTACCATTTATTTTCTTTAAAAATAAAAGATTACACCTACAAACGATATTTAATTTCGATAAACACATACAAATTGAAAATAAGATATTTAATTTAGGTAAGAATTCCACTACATTTTCAAAACTTGTACCATATTGATATATACTGAATCTTTTTGAACAATTTCAGCAAAGGGTCATTATCAGTTGCCATTTATTTCCATAAAAAATAAAATATTACACCCACAAACGATATTTAATTTAGGTAAACTGCATAAAAGAACTCCACTGTATTTTCAAAACTTGTAGCTAATTGATGTAAACTGAATAATTTTTAGCAATTTCAGCAAACGATTAATATCAACTGCCATTTATTTTTTTAAACAAATAAATAAAAGATAACACCCACAAAACGATATTTAATTTCGGTAAACTACATACAAAAGAGGTGAAAAGAATTGTAAAAAAAATATATATTCTACACAAAGGCTATGACCCTATATACATACACATACACAAAAGAAAGAATAAGAAATCATGTTTACTCGCACATTAAACGGTTGGTCGAACAGAATATTAAAACAGAATTAATCGTTCCAACAGACATACGAAAGTTACCCTCGAGCTCAACCGAGATCTTCAAAAGCCTTAGAAAAACATTAACGCCACCTACCGGCGCTGAAAGTGCGCTATCGAGGGTCCTTAACAATGCAGCTCATTACAATAGACTGAAAAAGCAAACTGGGGAAAAAATCTAGGGTAATTAAATAATAGGATGGTAAGGAAGGAAGTTCCAAAAGGGGCATTTATTAGGGTCAATTATGCCACGCTTTGGCCTTTGTTTTGAGAGGGCGGAAAAAATAAAATGAAAGAAAAAAATTATCAAAGACAATGGCATCATATTGCCTTCGGTGGGATAATATTAAAGAAGGAATGGCGATAAGCTATTCCAGTGAAAATATTAAACCAGGGCTAAAAGATTTCGGTGGGGAAAAAGTGCCTTCGGAGCAATGGGGCACAACAGGTATCGGAATGTCTAATGGCTCTGAAGTATCTTAATATATTTTTAGGGGATGTATTGCTTGGTTTAACAGCACATCCAGTCTTCAGAGATTTTATGTTTTCTACTATTTCTGGCATAAATGTAGGTGGTCTTCAAAAAAAGAAAAAAAAGTGTAAAAAAACAATATTAAATAGTAACATAACGTCAATGAACAACAAGGTTACATAAAAATACAAAAAGAAATATTTATATGTAGAGTATAACAGGAAATTGTAATATAGTGTAACAGTATTCATATACTACTTAGTATATAACATATAAATAAGAGATAAAACTAAGTTCCCTTTATTACATCAATGAAATACAATCAAAAAATTAAAAAAGTTTAAAATGAAATCTGCTATGCATATTTCAATATATCATGCCAAAACATAATTTCTTGAACGGCCAAGCACCACATGCTCGTGCGAGTTAAATTATATTTTCATTCATTTTATTTGTTTCATTGAATTAGTAACCTTAGTATTGAAAACGATCCAAAAAAAATGTCTCGAATTTATTGTTTAAAAAAATATCACATTTTCTATTTTTTTCATTTCATTTAATCGCGTGCTCAAAATGACATTTTTCTAGGTTTTATTTGCTGTGTTAATTAAATTTCTTTTGTTGATCAGAGCTTTTGTAAATGCAATGGCACATCATTACTAAAAGCTGATTTTTTGAGATACTCGTGCAGATAATAAAATTTTTATTTTTCTCCTACGGATTTTTGTTGGCGCCAAAATCCTCATCCCCAAAACAACATCATACTCTGACATGATAATAAAAAACAAGTATGTTATTATTATGTGAGAACATAATGTAGTTTTGATGCCCCAGAAATTTATGGACAAACTATATTTTTACTTAATTTTACCAGTATTGCATTATTATTACGTATGCTTCTTTGACAGGAGATGTGTTTTTGAAAGGTTGACCTGCTTTTACCAGTATTGTTTTATTATTACGTATGCTTCTTTGTCTTCCGAAGCATTTTAAATGGCTGACATAGAACTATGACATCACAACTATTATTTCGACTCAAAATTGATCGTACTCCGGAACTTTTTTTGCCAGTCAAAGAAACCGAAAGTGAAAATTAAAAAAAAATTATATATTTACGGTTTAAATTGGTTAATGACTTAAATTAATTAAGATAAATAATGATTTAAAAATAATAATGTTATCACGTGATAACTCAAAATTTCCGAAGGAGATTTCCTTTTATTTTTTTTAAAAAATTATTGTTATCTTGTTATTTTAAAATGCCATCTATGTATAAGAAAACTTGCACATCAGTGTCGTATACAAAATACTGAACTTTCTTCCTTTTTCTCAGATGCTTATTATTTCCTTCAAAACCTGTTTTCTTTAGTTTCTGCTCTTTTATTAAAATCTTTAAATCAAGAGTATTTTTATCATTTTATATAATATATTGATTATTCAATTAATAGATTCGTTGATTGATAATTCCATTAATATATTCTATTCTATATTGATTTTTAAATAATCGAAATAATAAATTTGTTCTGTGATTATGGTTTGTTTTTGAGATATGTTTTAAATAAAGTATTCTATTTTGTCTCCCATAATTTTGACTTATCCCCAAAAATGCCAAAATATATAAAACTATTGAATTTATGATTTTTTTATCTTAATGATATAAAATATTGAAACTACTAAATTGCATAAACAAAACAAAACAAAAGCATATCAGATAGTTTCAATTGCTTCCAAATTTAATGACTTTGCAATTGTTTAAAACACTAGTTTATACACCTTCCAGAAATGTTAATTTAGTCTTCCTCCAGCTTCATTCTTTCTTAATTAAGTGTGTATGCCATTTTTAAGGATTCAGACGCAAGTAGTCTTTTTTTGTACTAATTTAAAATCTCTATTTAACAACTCTTCCAAAGCTTTGACTTAAAGCATTAGAGGAGAGGCTATAAGAGCAACTTCTCGGAGAGATTCAAATTTTTAAATAGCTTAATCTCAGCTGTTAGTAGAAGACAGTCAAAAGAAAGTTTCAGGCACTCAATATGGCACTTTCTCAGACGTGCTTTTTAAACTACTAATTTTGCTTCAAGATTAAAATTCTAAGGTATGCTAATAAAAGAGAAGTTAAATAATCAAGAAAAATTTTAAACTGAGGGACAAAAAATAACCCATTCTTTGAAGATCAGTGGAGATGAGAATCTGAAGAATATTTAGGCTTTAATTTTTTCTTTTAAAAGTCGGAAAAGTTGTTATTTTTCATTGTTTTGACATGGATAAAAATAAAGAATTTGATTTTGGATTATCAGATAATTTACATGATAAAGTTTCTGACCTTTTAGAGAGGAAAAACATGTTTATAAGCTGTTGAAAATTTTATTTTTTCATATCTTACTCAATGAAATAATTTTTTAAAATGAATGCAGAATATAAATTTTTAAAATCCTTTATCAGATAAAATTATTCACTGAATGTTTAATTTTGTATGCTTTTATTGAATTTGACTTGTTTCGCTTTTTATCATTAATTTTGTTAATTTTTGTCATTAATTTCATGTGGTTTTCTTTTTGAATCGTTTCAATAATTATATTTTGCCAATGCCCATTCAATATTTTAGTATTTACAGAAATAGAAAATTATTAATTTAAATTTAAATTTCATTTTATCCTTATAATGACGCCCTCTGGTAGTAAATTTCAGGTGATATGTTTTTGTTTTGTTTTGTTTCGGCATATATATAATATTGAAACATTTCATTATAAAATATAGTTCCTTTTAAAAAACTTTTATTAATGCATTAAAAATAAAATTGAGCAATATCGAAAGAAACAAGAAATAATGAAAACAATACAATAAAACATCTAATCATAGTGGTTATTATATGAAAGTAAATTACGTGTCTAATAAATATATCAACCAATTTAATTTTCCTTGAATATTAAATGAAATACATCAAAATTTTGTGATTTAGAATATGTGCAGAATATATTCATGATAAAAACTATTGAAACGAATATTTATGTAACAAAATATTTATTATTATGTGAGAACATAATGTTGTTTTGGTTAGGAGGTTTTGATGTCTCCGAAATGCGTGAGCAAAAAAATATATTTACCTTTGTTTGCCAATACTGCTTTATTATTATGCGTGCTTCTTTGACAGCAGATGAGTTTTTAAAAGGATGACGAAGAACTATGACATCACAGGTGTTATTTCTTCTCAAAACCGGACGAACTCCAAAACTTTGTTAGCCAGCTAGAAAAATTGGTTTTTGATTAACTAAGATAAATGATTAATTAAATGTTAAATTAACTAAGATAAATGATTATTTAAAAAATACTGTTTTCCTCAGATGATAACTCCAAATTTACGTTCAAAGATGCCGCTATATTAATATTTAAAAAAATGTTTTTACTGCGTGATTTGAGATAAAATATTTCTATCAATACTTAAAGACCTTTTGTAAAGTGGACGATTAAAATATATTTTATCTCACAGTATTTCTAGAAATATCTAAAAATTACTTTAAAATATCAAGCTGATGTGGATAAAAAAAGACAAGAGAAATTACCTTTAAAAAAGAAGGGCCTTTTAAATTTTTTTATGGTAGACACGCTTTGAAAAAGAGCTATTGTCGATGAACAGCGGAATTGAATTTTTTTTTTTCAAAATGGGTTTCATGTTTTTATCAATTCGTTTTTAATAATGCACATAAGACTCCTATTATAAACAATTAATTTATCATAATCGAAATTAATCATTTATAATAGGAGCGAGAAACGATATCAAACACAATGTTTCACTTAGAAGTTACATTTAATAAATTTTAAATGTATAAAGACAAATGCGACTGACTTCATTTTCTATAGAAAGAGAATTTTTAAAAAGAAGAATACACGACTTTTAGGGAGAGACTTAATAATTTCGATTCTGTATTACTTTTTTTTTACCTTTTCATATATGTTAAAACTATTTTATGATCATTTGAAATTTATTTTCAACCCAAAAAGCTGTTTTTATTATTCTGAAGCAAGATGAATGTTACTTTGGTGTAAATACAAAGTTTGATCGATTGATTTAACAAATTTGCTGGCTTAAAATTCATTTTTGATTACGCAACAATAACGCTAAGGAATACCTAAACACGTGGTTCATAAAAAAGTGCATGATCATATTTTAAAACGTATGGCCATTCAATGGTATCGTCTATTTGCCAATCTGAATAAAAATATGTTGTATAGGTTTAAAAAACTAAAAAACTAAAAAAAAAATATTCGTATAAGATAGAAAAAAAACCACAATATTTTTTTAAAAGGTTAAAAAAATATGGGTGAGGTATCTTATGAGAAATGTGTTTTGAAATAATGTTAGAAGAATGCAAAGGTATTGGTGGTATGCTGCAGCAACAAACGCCTACGATGGTCAATTACGTATGGTCAATTTTGAAACGGATGTTGATAGCAGCCTATTTTCACAAATATAAAGAGACACATACATTAATACTCAATAACATACATTATTTTAATAACATAATAAACATACATTATTTTAATAACATAATGAACATACATTATTTTAATAACATAATGAACATACATTATTTTAATAACATGATAAACATACTTATTTTAATAACATAATAAACATACATTACATACATTAGCAAAATAAACATTCATTAGCAATAATAACATACATTATTTTGATGCATAATAAACATGCATTATTTTACTCAAATATAAAGAAAATATGTGGTAAAGAGAAAAAAAGTGCTAAAGATCTTTTTTATAACAATAAAAATATGTAAACACTATATTTTAAAAAAGCGAAACGTATTGTTCTATTTTAAGAAAAGCGGTGAAAAACAGACAAAGGTGGCAAAAGTAATGGTGGAATTCCCATGATATCAATAGTATTTATTTATATACGACATTTAGGAAGGTGAATAATTAATTAAAAAAGTCGATAAAGATACAAAAATTAATAAGAAATCTCAAGTGTTTTTTAAAAATGCTATATGATTAAACCAATTAAAAAGATTAATATGTAGTATAAAGTGAATAAATGGATGGAAAAATAAAACTAGTGGTATTTCACTAAGGATGGATAAAGCAATAATAGTAGAGTTAACAAAAAATAACGCTTGGCAGTTTAGTTTTTTTACAACGGATAATACAGTCCATTTGTTTGCATTTTAAAATTTAAATAGAATGCCAATCTCGAAATTTCAGCCATTATTTTAGGTATAAAGAAAGAATATCCGTCGAAGAATGATTTTTCAGCTCAAGAGATAATACGTTTATATAAAATACGATAAAAAGTACTCCCTCTAAAATATTCATGGAATGATTTTTGAAGTTTCCTTGAGAGCGAAAAGAGCGGGGGAAAAGAAAAAAAAAGAATTTGAGAACGAAGTTTCGAAAAAAGAAAACCTCCTTCACCTGGAAGGTGCAATCAAGCTTTTATTGATCAAAAAAGAATGTATAGTTATGATCACGGCAATAACACTAAATTTATTACGGTACTCCTTTTATTTATGCATTCAGTTTCAGAATGTCTTTTTCCATTTATTTTTCAAAGAAGGTAAATGTGGAGCTGAAAATTAAAAAGGGATGTGCTTAAAATTCGAAAAATGCATTGTTTTGATATTTTATTGCCTACTTTCTCACTGTAGTATCGCGGAGGAATCATTAAAACGACCAGCTAGAAAGAGAGAAAAAAAAATCCCACCTTTCTGACTTAATGATGTTCCCCTACGACGAAATCACCTGGCTTTACGGAAGTCAAACGATATTTTGGTTTATGAGACGCAGTCAGGCCGAACATTAAACAAATTGCAATTCCTTGTGGCAGCAGTTGCAGTTGTAAAGGAAGAAAAACAAACGCAGAAGTTAAAAAAATAAATAAAAGAGCAGAAATGTAAAAATAAATTATTCAGTTTGCCATCTCAATTTAAAACGCACTGCCCATTCGTCCGAGATAAACCAGATAGCTAAACCCAGAGCTTTTGAAAAACCTAGGGAGAGGAAGGCAAGCAATACACATTTATTTTCATCTTTCCGCTGGAATTCTTCGCTGTCGTTTGGCAACACGAGCGAAAGAAAACGATTCTATAAGCATCGTCGTAAGCAGAAATGCAAATGATTCGTGGGCAAGAAAAATTTCATAAAAAAATATTTTGAGGAGCGAAAGAAAATAATGGAATTGCAATTAAATAAGAACGATTGAGTTATGCTGATGCAGATAAAGGGGAAAAAATGATTTATTGAATAATATCAAAGTCGTTACAGCATGAATGGCAGGTAAAATATTTTTTGGGGAGGGAAAACTCTTGTTCATTTATCTCTTATAAAATTAAATCCAATTGATAATAAAATGCGTGTGGCGAAACAGTTAAGCTTTGTCTAAGTGTAGTAAAATTCAAACATTTCTCACCGATAACCACGGTTGCAGTTAAGACGACAAATGGCAAAAGCTGGAATAAAATATCAGTACAGCATAAAAGCTTAATAAAACAATGCATTCTACTGCGTTCTTTTTATTAGCGTTCATTCTTTTTATGGAGAAAGTAAGTAGATGCATATTTCAGAAGACAATCAGTCGCATTGTTGTAAGATATACAATGACACAAACTGGCTTCTGAAATATTCATGTTTTCAGTCCTTCTCATGGTTAATAAAAAGAGATTTGAGTATTCTGATCCACCTCTAAAATAATAATAAAAAATATGTATGGTGGTTTTAAATCTAGTAAAAAGGTGCTTCAAATTGTTATGTGACCAGAGTTAATGTTGAAACATTATGTGCAAGATTATTTATTTATTTCTCCACCTTTGAATATAGAATAAGGTTAGACTCATCTAAAAGATACAATATGTTATTATTAATTCATCTAGAATGCATTGTTTTCATCGGTTATTATATTGACTTTGCATTTAAAATTTGATTCGCCTCTTTGAAAAATCAAGACTTACATTCGATTGCCTTATTTAATTTTTTAGTATTCATAATATAAGCAATGATAATCATTGAACGTCTGAGATTTCTCGTACATTGAATGGCATTCGTTTGTTTGATTTACCTGTATGTATTTGATAAATTTTAGGTATTTGTAAATTCGTCAGAATTTTTAAAAAATTTGAAGCAATCTCACAAAAAAGTACTGGTTATTTAGAAAAATGATTTATGCCCTTCTTATTTCCCATATACGTAGTATAGAAAATGTTTAGTAATCTTCAAAAAAATTCTGCCTGCGACAAAGATAGCTCCAAAACGCTTTGAACAAGACCAGTGGTCGGCAAAGTGCGGCTCCAGGCCGCATGTGGCTCTTTGGCTCCTTAAATGCGGCTCGTTGTCCGCATTAATAAATATTTATTAAGTAAGAAATTTAGCTTCATTTAGAGTATTACTTATTTACTTATTTAGTGCAATAAAAATTTACTAGACAAGCAGATTTCGCCCCCAATTTTTTAAAAAATTATCGTATTTTCATACTTGGCTCTTTGGCCAATAAGTTTGCAGAACACTGAACTAGACGAATGAAATTTAGTATGTGTTTTTCACAATAAATGTGTATATTTCAATCAATTATTGAGCAAAAGCTGTCCCCAAAGCTGCCTGTCTGGTTACTTGAATGTAAATTCAGGCGTTGATGATGATGATGTCGTGCCCGCTTTTTACCACGGAAAGAGGGGTGCAGTAGCTTCTGAGGGTATGGACCTCTGAGCACCTGAGGGCAGAAATCTGACATCTAGCTCATATGAGGATGAAACTAAATTCCATTCGTCTAGTTGACGAATGAAACTAGACGAATTTCAGCCAGAAACAACACCCACACTCTTGCACAGCCCGATTTTATTGGGAGCGCACATTCACACTTCTTACAGATAGAAAACAGAAGAACAACCTTGCCTGAACCGGGACTCACAGAACACGAGGAAGACGCGCTACTTCTGTGCCAGAAAGCCGGCAAATTCATACGTTCATTACATAAATAGGAAATTAATAAAATTTGGAATAGTCTTAACATCATAGAGCAGACATCAACCAAATGTTGAGCAAAATCCAACAGAGTGTAGATTGTCTGTAGGTCCGTACCGTCAGAAACATTTTAAAGCGTTATTTAAAAAACACGATATATAAATTTGTCATGATATTTTATGACTACAAGTACAGTTTTGTGTTAAATTGTTGTATCAAAATATTTAGAAAAACATTTCGACAACACAAATTCAATCTTTGCACATTATTAATGGATATCAGGGATTGATCGCCAGCTAACTCGCCAAGGATGGCACAAAAATGCTAAATTCACGCTAAAAGTATCAATCATTTTGCTAAAATTATATCAATCAAGTTTATTACTCGCTGTAAGTGTAATGATTATGTGTGTACATGTTTATGTTTATAACGGAAATTATATCCGCTATTTTTAGATTAATATCATTCAATCCTTAATTGATTAACACAATTAATTTTTTATTCATTTTTGGTTAGAAAAAATGAAATATTTTTTTTAAAGTAGCAAAAAATTCATTTGCGCTTTGATTAATTCTACTGAAGTTAAATTAAAGTTCAAAATCTAAATATTGATTTATTTTCAGGTCATTCTTTGAATCAGATGGTAAAAATAAAATGTTGATATTATAGAAAATTTAATATATCGCCCATTTCTAAAAACTTTATATTTTTAATTCATAAATACCATTTTCAATGCTACATTATATTGTAGCTATTTCCATCTTATGCTAATACATTGTCACTATAACCATAAAAATAATAAAAGATTAAAATGAAATATGCTATGCATATTTCAATGTATTATTTTAGAGCACTATTTCTTGAACGGCCAAGCATCACGTGCTCGTGTGACTTAAATTATATTTTTATTCATTTTAATTGTTTCATGGAATTAGTCGCATTAATTTTGCAAGCGATAAAAAAAACTTTGTCTCGCATTTATTGTTCAAAAAATAACCCATTTCCTATTTATTTCATTTGATATAATCACGTGTTCAAAATGACATTTTTCTAGGTTTTATTTGCTGTAGTAATTTTTTTTTTAATCAGAGCTTTTGAAAATTCAATGGCAACGCGTTATTAAAAATTTATTTTTTGAGATGCTCGTGCTGATAATAAAATTTTTATTTTTCGCCAACGGATTTCTGTTAACGCCAAAAACCTCATCCCCGAAACAACATCATTTTCTGACATGATAATAATCCTATCCTTTACTTTAAGGTAAACCGTTACTAGGAGATAATCGCCCACGCATTTGCAATTTCATAGTCTACAGAAATAATAAATGCGAAAGACGGTTGAGGTCAATGAATTCTTAAATTAAAGATGCCACTGACCCACAGCTATTACTCAAATAACGTCTCTCCTCGTAAATTAGCCAATTGTTTCGGTTCAAGTGGAATTTTCGGAAATTAACTCAAAGCGTGAAGTTTCTGTTGTATTATTTTTAAGATAAGTGCCTATATCTGTAGTGATACATCCGTTTTTTTTGTTAACGTTCTTTAACGTGTTATGCAAAAGCTACAAAGAAAATCAACGACTACTTTGTCTTTTGACTTTCAAAAAGTACTACTTCGACTAGATTGCAAGTAGATAAAATTTCGCTTGTAAATTAATCGTTAAATATGAAATATATAGATTTGATTTTAATTAAAAATTCGTTAAATGATTTAGGGATGAATTTAATACTTAAAAAATGAATAATATTACTTGTAAAATACTACTACTAATAATAATAATAACTTCAAAAAAAAATAAAGGTCGTTGTATTTTTTTTTCGCATTTACAGTGTCATTCTATACTTACTAAACGTTTTTAAGCATAGAAAAAAATCTAGAAATTATTTAATTAGTATTTCGAAAGAATTCGTTAAATAATTTAAATAACTTTAAAATTAAAATTTTAATATTTATAAACTAAATAAGTCTTTAATGATATCTTCGGGAAAAAACGAATACTCTACCCAATTTTTTTTCATATTTATATAAGAGTTATTCCTTTTATAATTGCTAAACCTTAGAAAATTTATTTGTAGGAATCAATAAACTATTTAATACCTAACATGATTTAGATATTATCTTAATAACTAGAATAGGAATACTATTAGCTATAAAATAAAAAAATATTTAATGATATCTTTATAAAAAACGTACACTCAAATTCTTTTTTTTCACGTTCAGTTAAAGGTGTCATTTGGTATTTACTAGACCTTACAAAGCTCCCTTGAAAGAATCAAGAAATGATTTAATTTATAAATTGAAAAATTTTGTAAAATGACTTATGTTCTTTACTTTATAATTAAAACTTTAGCACTGAACTGTTATTTATAAATTAAAAAACATTAATTGCATAATTATATTCATAGAATATGAACATTGTTGAATTTTTTTGCCTTCAGTTACCGGTGTCATTTGGTATTAATTCATCAAAATATTCAAAGGTGACTTGAAGAACCAAGAAATTAAATATTTCAGTCATTTACATCATTAAATGTCATTAACTTAAATAGAAGAATAAATTATATATATAT
>JAOUZG010044463.1:2704657-2714769 GCA_026289955.1 Argiope argentata
AGGCAAAGAAAATATAATTTTAAAAAAATTCAATTCACAAAAGTCTAGAAGAAGATGTCGAAAAAATATCAAATATGAAAAAATTGGAAAGTCTGCTTTTATTTCCTTAATGGAGATTAAGCATAAATGACATCAAAGTTTTACAGAATATTACTTATTTCAATATAGTAGACAAAGTAAATAGCGCAATGACATAAAAAGAAATTAAAGTTAAAACATAAATATATTTATTAGCATTAACGTTGGAAAACAGAATAGGAAAAACATAAAATGAAAAGAAATATTGTTTACTAAAAAAAGTAATCGTATATAAGCTTTGAAATGATAAGCTCATAATTCCACTGTTATTTATTTCAAAACATTTTTTTTCTTATTTAGTGCTCGTTATTATTTGTTTCATTTAAAATTATATTTTTAAAGATATTTAAATAACTTAAATTTATTAATATATGGTTAAGAGTGGAAACTATTTTAATGATATAGAATTGTAACTGAAGATTGGAATTATTTGAATAGTTTTTAAGAGAAAAAAAAACAAATGGAAATGGAAAATATTTACAAATTACTCATTTTAATGTATTTATTTTTTATATATCATTTACTTCCAATAAAATTACAGAAGTTATTTTTTAATATTTAAAATGTTTTATTTATTTACCAAAGTTTAATTAAGTTAAAGTTATCGTAAACATTCTGTATCGTTTTTTAAAACAGAATTACTTATGCTTATATAGTAAAAAAATCGTTTGAAGTATTTTCCTATTATTTTGAATTTCTTTTTAATCCTATTAACTGACTTTTTAATTATTGATGAGATTGCATTGCCAGCGAAGTAAGTTATTTATATTAATTTAAGATCTTTAACATGAGAGAAAAACTTAAAATGTTTCCACTTTATTTATAAAACGGAGGAAAAAAATTGTATTCACTTTGAAAATTAATTTTTTATAGCAAAAACAGTAAATTTAAAGACTTCACTATAAAAGAGTTCATTTGGTTTTTTTATTATTATTATAAAACTTTTAAAGAAAATATCTTCTCTTTAAATGCTTCTCTAAGAATTTTAAATTAATTTATTCGCTTTATATTACTATTATTTTTAGAAATAGAAAATAATAGATAAAATGGAATTTCTCGAAAAAGTAGTGCTGATATTATAATCGAACCGTGTTTTTAATCTTCAATGACTAGGTTAAAGTTTTTTATTTTAAGTTTTTTGTATAAAGATTATTCATAAAAGACTATTAATACATATTTTAGCTTAATGTACTTGAAATAAAATAAGATATTCCAAGATTTTTTTTTATTTCAAAATATTTTTATCGTAGATAAAATTTAAATCTTCTATAAAAATTTTTAAAAATGAAAGGAAAAAGATTTTAAAAATTAATCTCCTTCAGTTAAGAAATCTTTTAATTACTAATTCTTCGTTGTATTCTAGAATTATCTTTAGTCAAAAATTACCCTTTGTTTTATCAGTGTTTGAAAAGGAGGGATTAGTCCCTGAAATTTAATTTCTTCAGAAAACTAATGTAAAAATGGGACAGGATTCTTATCTGCTTGTGTATTTAAAATGAACAAAAGATTGATTTCTTGCGAATTCAGATTTTTTTAAATCTTATTTTCTATAAACAAAAACAGCAACAAAAAACCCAATCCTTTTACTTTCAATAACACAATAAGATTCAAACGATTTTCTTCTTCAAAGCTCATTTTAAACTCGACAGGAGGAAAAGCAATGCCTTATTTCTCTTATCGGGAATTTTGAAATTAATTGTGTTCGAATAATTATTAATTAATGCTCCACCGAACAAGAGATTTTAATGCCATTTTGTTTATTTCGGAAAAATTTAATTGATGTTGTCGCTTTTATATCTATACCGTTTAAAGCTCCGCCTTCTAAAGAATGATAGAATATTCCCTACTCCCTTTTTTTTAATTTCCGCAGTCGCTTCACTTCTAAGCTACTTAAGAAACACCAAACGATCATTAAAAAATGACAAAGAGAAAAGGACGACAAAAAGAAAGAAGAAAAAAGCCCAGAAATGTTACTATTACTTTACGTAGCAGCTGAAAATTAAATCCGCTGTAGTGTAGGAGAAAGTTGATTTTTTTTGTTCTTTATTTCCTACGTCTGCCAATCCCCGTCTCGGGCCGTTTAAAGCTGTTTTAATTAACAATGGTCCTCATGGCTTTACACAACACAGTATTAGGTGGAGAGTATTAGGTTAGGAGGACTTTTTTGTCCCATCTAATTTTTCTGCTGTGACTCTTTTTATGGTTTAATTTAATCACTAGGGGAAATTTTAGTTCAGTTCATTCCGTTCGTAAATTCTCCGTTATTTCCGCTGTCAAGCAATGTAAGATTTTTCATATTTTATGCTGGTTTTTGGAGTGGTTCTTATAACTTAAGATAAATTGTGGGAATTACTATATTTGATATTGCAAATATATATTTGCAAAATATATGTTGGTTTCTAGAGTGGTTCTTATCACTTAAGATAAATTGTAGGAATTACTATATTTGATGTTGCAAATATATATTTGCTTTCAATGATTAATAAAGTTAAATTTTTAGTAATTTATTCACAATTTGTATAAGAATATTATTAATTACCCTTAAGAATCAATCTCCATTTAATATATGTGGGATTTACTGAAGAAAAACCGTATCTAAGAATGCACAATTTACCTTTCTGATTTGCGCCAATAGTACTAATATATTGCCTTGCGGATTAAAGCAATAATCCGCAATTTTGGAAATGCTGAGTTAGAATTTTATTTTATGGTGTTTCGTAAAAATTAATTAGGGTCTAAAATTTTATTTGGGATTTATTTATTATTATATGATTAGATCTGATTTTTATTTATTAGAGAAAATTGTTTCCTAAAAGATTAGCCTAATATACCTAATACCTAATGATTTTGTTTGCTTTCATATTAACCTAATGATATGAAATATACTTAATACCTAATATACCTAATGATTTATATATACCTAATGATATTTGTTTACCTAATACATAATATACCTAATGATTTCTACACCAAATGATTTTTGTACTTATACCTAATGATTTATATATAACTAATGATATTTGTTTACCTAATACCTAATATACTTAATGATTTTTGTACTTATACCTAAAGATTTATATATACCTAATGATTTTTGTACTTATACCTAATGATTTATATATACCTAATGATATTTATTTACCTAATACCTAATACTTAATGATTTCTACCTAAATTTAAATATACCTAATGTTTTTTGTTTACTTTCACATTAACTGCATACCGTTGGCGTAATATCACGTCGTTGGTACTGGGATGTCTCTTAAGAGCAACAATTATTAACAATCTTTCAATGCAATATTTCTTTTTACACAATATTAACCTTTAACACAATTAACAACATTTTAATGCAATATTTTTTTAATAATTAATTAGTTGCACACATCACAGGTACACACATATAAAATATTTAAATTTATTTCAGAATTAAATGAACCGTTTGTTAACTGTTTTTTGAGGATATATTTCACGAAACACGTCACACACACATCGTCTTACCACATAACACTACTCATCCCGACTTTTCTCTAGCACATCTTCTTTCGATTTAGTCTTTCCTTTTTGAGTTCGTTGATAGAGTACGGTATACATATTAATTCCATCTCTAGTGATTATTTTAAAAATGAAGCATGCGGTTAATACACAAGATCCAATTATTAATGTTAAATATTATTTTAAAGCGAGTTATTTATTAATAAAGAATTGCGTTTACTATGATCGATAACACTATGAATATTTATCAGAAAATCATTGAAAATAAAATTATGATTAGAAGTTAAAATTGAAATGACTAAGTATATTATAGATAATTTGGCATAAGATCTTGTTGTTGTTGTTACTAATGGCACTTGCCATGGACAAGCGCGCTGACGGCCGTCAGCTATTTTAAGCCGAAAGGAGCGTCTCTTGTTTTTGAAGTTGCGCCAACTAGGGCCAAGAGTACGACTTAGCTACACACTCATCATATTCGCTTGCACAGCCCCTTTTTGAAGGGAGGGGGCACATTAACACACCTCACAAATATTGTATACAGAAGTGCAACCATACTCTAACCGAGACACGAACCCGGAACGCCATATCACGAGAAAGACCGGCCATTAGATCTTTTAAAGTGCAATTAAGTTTATAAAATTTTCAGTGCCTGTCGTTTTATAAATGACCGAGTGTCAATCAAATACGATTGTTAATCAATAAAAAAGGAATTTAAATTAGTAAAGAAATGCACTTAATAAAGGATATCGAATTTAATTGACATCCATCAAGAGATGTCCAAGTTGATAAGAAATAACAGACATCAAAAAGTGAAAAATAAAAATAAAATATTGTTCTCGTGTAGTAGTATTCAGTCAAATTAAACAATTTCTTTCTTCTTGCTCCTTTTTTTCATTTCTTGTTTTTCAAAAGGAGTAGCTGAAAAAAAAAAAGACATTTTAGCTAGAACTCAGCGTAAAAGTAAATTTTATTAAATGTATTTGCATAGCAGGCCGAAAAATATTAGTATGTTTTATCAAATAAAGAGATGATCATTCTTTTTATCTAAAACTATTAAAAGTAAGTATAATTTAAGTTATTTCAATTAGACGCCATTCTATAAATATCAGTAATAATAAACTGTGTTTACAAGAAAAAAAATGTGTGTCATTTTTTCTTTGATATAGCTGTCTCATAATAGGTGCAGATTGATTACTCTACAGCTCGAACATTTCTTTCAAATCGACCACCTTTGACTGAGTACCCCCAGTGGCGCAACTCCCGACAGGGAGAACTTTGCAGCCAGGTTCAAACTCGCAGCACAAAGGATGGGAATGCAACGGCCTATAAGCTATCCCCAACTAACAATTCCAACTATTATATAAAAAAACTATTATAAAGGAGAAAACGTTAGTTTTTAATCAATTAATAAAACCTTGATGAATTAATATTCGAAAATGTATTAACGTCAAATGACATCCTCTACAAATTAAAAAAAAATTATTTGAACTTGAGTGGATGAATAAAAAGTATTTTATTAACGATTGAAAATTTGAAAATTTTATCAATAATTTTTAATAAGTAAAAATGTTTTCGAAATTTTTAGAGATTCATCAAAAATTTATCTTGCACTGATTCGATATTAATGCTGTGAAAAATAAATAAATAATTTTAAATATTTAAGTGCTAGCAAATGTTTTGATTTAAATACGTGATTATTTGCATGTTTTCTTTTTTTGCTTGTACTTAATATCGATCGATATTTTAATTAAATTTTTTTTCTTTCAAAGGAGAAAAAAAATCACAAAGCGTATCTTTAAAAACTTCTTTAAATATTTTAACAAGCCGAACATGAAGCTAAAAACAACATAATGTAGAATGGTTTTAGAGTTAATCACTACATCCATCTATAGAAACATTGAATAAAAATATAGTTTATCGTTTGAAGATAATATAAAAGCAGAAAATCAGAATTTATTGTTAATTCTCTTTTATCAATAAATATAAAATATTAATAAATCTCTCTTTGCAAGAAGACCATTTCAATCTATATTAATAAAAATGCAACTCGAAATGCGTTGCTAAGCACAAAACTGGAGAACGGCTTGACCGATTCGCCTACTTTTTTAAAAAAAATATTTTCATTAAGACACGAGGATGGTTCTTATGGAGAGAAAAAATGAAAAAACTGCGTGGAAAATAGTTAAAACAACACTTTTCTTACTTTCCCGCCAAAAATCTTCATTTCCTTCCCCCACACCAACTGAGTTAGATAGCAGGAAGTAGTGAATTATGATTTGTTTAGAAAGAAATGCGCGAACTCGGTTGGTTTTCATTTATAGATTACGGGATGCTTAAAAAAGAAAGAAAATAGTTGCTTTTATTATTAGTCGGTATGAATATTTAATCTGTGCCTGCTCAGTTTGGACAGGGAAGAAAAAAAGGAATAACAAAGGGAAAAAAGGGTTTATAGAAAGAAAAGTAGTGAAGAAAAAAAAGGATAGAAAAGAAAAGAAGGGTGTGTGTGTCACCATTATTTCGTCTGTGCGAGGCATTTTCCAAGCTGTTTTTAAGCTTTTGCATCTCTTGAAAACCAATTGTGTCTTTATTTGTTTAGTTTGTTTACATTTATTAAAAATTGAATATCATTATTATATAAAAACAGAATTTTTGACCTTTCCCCCCACCATTTAAGTAAAATATCAATTCCCTGACAATCATTGCTCGGATAGAAAGAGAAAGATGAGTAGTACAGTGAACAGATCATCTGAAGAAAATAATAATAAATAATACCATAAATGAATTATATGATTATCAAAAATTGTTTGGTTTAAAAATATTTTGGTGAAAAACCTGTTATGAGACACAGCTACATAAAATATTAGCGAGCAAACTTTAGCGAGCATTAATACTGGCGAGCCGACTGGTCGCCAAAGGCGGCCAGTAACAAATATATATAAGTATCACACTAGCAAATGTTCATTGTATTAAAATTTATAATATTATTTTAATGGTTGCTGAGTTTATTGCTCACAATCAATGAAAAAACTCACAAATATATTACTTTTGTACTAATTTCGATATCGTCTGGTAGTTACAATGAATCTTCATAGATTAAATGTAGAAAAATGTTTTGGATGAGTTTGTTCGAAATTTTGAAGGAGAATATTTGGTATCCCCAAACCACTTTTTATTAATATTATTTTCAAAAACCAATTCTTAAATCGAAGAATAATTTTGAGAACTTATTAATGAGTGAAATTTAAGTTTAATTACTTTTGTACCGCTTCTAGAGGAATATTCTTTGAAATAATTGCATCCAGAATTTTTATTTTTACATTAACTTTAATTTGCACTCTAGAAATGTCTTGGATATAAATTAAAAATGAAGCCATCCAATTGAGCCACTCCATTGCTATAACAACATTTAAATAAATGAATGACCACCCATATCCATTATTCTTGCCATTATTCAAATTAATGAAAAGTAAATACAAGGGGATACCGAGAAAATGAAGACATAGGCCCCATTCAGATAATGAATGTGCTTTCGAAACAAAAGAATGATTGTTGAAATTAATACCAGCAATTTACTCCTTGCTTCGACTTCGAATTCGTCGACCTACTGCAAAAATACTCATCGATCCATACATATACACACATGTATTACCTTCGCTTATACATCGGATTGCTTTTAACGCTTATTAAGCAGACGACACTTTTATCAGCTGCTCTTTAAAGAGAAATAAAAATCCAACATACGCCAAATCGAACAAAGAAAAAAAAGAGTAAATAGATTGGCTTGTTTGAGTTGGAATTTTTTTAAAAAAATAAACTTTTCTTAGTTAAGCGAAAGGGATTACTGAAACTTGGATGGCTAGGTTTGAAGAAAAGTAGAAAAGAACCACAGCAACACTTACAAAGCCGAACTTCATTTTTTTTATTATTTACATCGAGTCAAAAAGGCAATATTTTGCCATTTTATTTATATTATTTTTTTTTTTCTTTCTATCTTCTCTTAACCAGCTTTAACGCTAACATTGTTATCGTCTTTCCTTTTTGGTTTCAAAAGCTAATTTATTTTCTTTTATGAAAAAAAAAATATAATTTACTTATGAAGAGTTAATTGGAATTACTGTTGAAAGGTTTTTAAATAAAATATATTTTTTTTTATCTTGTCTGTTGAAAGTAATATTAGCAAGGATTATAAGGTTGCATCTGTAGTCTAACTATTAAAAATCTCATGGCTTATATTTAGCTAATTTCACTCATGAGTTGAAAAAAGAATCCTTGTATTTAATAGTAAGAAATTGATTTTCAAACTTGGAATACTAGTTAAATATAATTTACGAATCAGTGTTTAAAATAAATGAGGTTTTGGGATGAAAGTTAGTTTAAATCTTTTAACAACATTTTATACATGAATAATTTGTATCATTATTCATAATTTTTTTTAAAAAGAAAAAAATACAGTACAATATATAATATGACATTTTCTGGTTTAAAGTTGAATTTAATGCATTATTCAAGACAAGGATGATTTGGTGAATAGTCTTGAGTTAAGGAAAAAAATGTCATGAGTTTGAGACCTGGCTGTCCTAAGTTTCAATATGCAAACAAGTCGGAAAATATTTTAAATATGTCTGATTGAAAAATCATCCAACTTTAGCCATATTTCCTCAACTGAACAGAATTTCACTAAATCATTTTGTTTACATCTTTTAAATGGTTTACATTGGACATCCAATTTCAGGTGTCGTAATAATGATTCTAAAATATTTCCCAGTTCCATTAACAATATTTATTATCCATCTCGTCGAAGGAATTATTGCCCTTACTCAATATTCACAGTAATCTAAATGATTGTCGTCGCATGGAACAAAGGTTAAATCCAATACCTACCATCATCGAACACTGCACAGATCCCCAATGAGGAGGTACATCCCGTCATCTAAATAACCATCCCCAAAGAATATTCAATATAATATTTGACCATTTACAGAGTAGACATTTCTGTCCTATGCACTAGCGATGGAAAATTAGGGACTTAAATTGAGTCGTTGTCGTTGTTGTTACTTATGGCGCTTGCCACGGACAATCCCCCGCTGATTATAGCTGCAGATTTTAAGCCGAAAGAAGCATCTCTTGTTTCAAGTAGCGATAGCTAGAGCCTAGAGTACGACTTAGCTACACGCTCATTACAGTCACTTACACATCCCCTTCTTACAAAGGGGCACAGCCACACATCTCACGGACAGCACATAGAAGAACAATCATGCCCGAACCGGTACTCCCAGAACACGAGGAAATCGCGTTACCTCTGTGCCAGAAAGCCGGCAAATTGAGTCTATCATTGCCCAATTAATAGACAGTTCTGTAAGAGATGCGTACAATCATAAAAGTCATTTGAGTTCTATGATAGGTCTTCCTTAACAAATAAAAACCAACTCGACGGAGATACTCTTGCTTACCTGAACATGAACAGTAACCTAAATGACTGTCGTCGCATTGAACAAAGATTAAATCCTATATTGACCTTCATTGACCAATCACAAACCTTCCTTCAGGATGTACATCCTATCATCTGAATAACCATTCTCAACGAATATTAATAAGAATTCATGTCAATTTACAGAACTTTACAGTCCCATGCACTAACGATTGAAAAGGATGGAGACTTGAGTTTTAATGACTATCACTAGAACTCACACACCATTGGAATATTAATTGAATCCTAATAGACCGTTCTGCAGGAGGTGTTTCCCATCATGGAAGTCATGTGGATCCTATAAATGTCCATCCTCAACCAATAGTAATCACAAACCAGGTACCCGACTCGTCCGATAGCAAACATAACTTGAATAACCCACCTTCTCAAAGCAACATTAGCGGGAACTGTGGTTGAATCCTGAGGGTCAATACCGCACACAATACAACCCTTCATTAAGGAAGTATGTACCGTCATCTGTGGGAGGAACCATACACCCATATATCCGTATATTCACAAGGGTGGAGAGAACCAAACACCGGGAAGCCAATCTCTTCTCCTTTACTGAACAGTCTATGCAATAATTTTCCCACAAGAATGAACAACATCAGAATAGAACCAATTAAAAAAAAGCAGTAATGTTAATTTCAAAAACTATAAGTTTCCAAAAATATTTTATTATCATGTGAGAACATGATGTTGTTTTCTTTATGATGTTTTGAATAATTTTGCATGAGTTTTTTCGTTATGAGTTTTTGCAACGAATAATTAAAGGTCGAAATAACGTAGGAAATGCATAAAACATAAATTGCAATATTCATCGATACTTTTATTCCCATATAGTTTTTACCAACTTTTACCAATTTTGAATTATCATTATTAATATATATGTTTCTTTGAAAGCTGATGCGTTTTTTAAAGGTTGACTTACTTTAACCAGTATTACTTTTTAATATTTATGCTTCTCTGACAGCAGATGCATTTTTAAAAAGAGTATCGTAACACTAGGACATAGCCTTTATTTCATCATTCTCTCTCTCTCTCTCTTTCTCTTTCTCTCTCTCTCTCTCTCTCT
>JAOUZG010044463.1:2715275-2733563 GCA_026289955.1 Argiope argentata
AAAACTCTCATGATTGTTTCAAAACGGGTTAAACTGGTTAATAGCTGACTTAAACTAATTAATTAGGACAACTAATGACTTAATTGTTTAAAACCAGAAGATTAAACAAAATATAAAAAGAAACATGTTCAATCATTACGGCATCCATAATTTGAAACCAGATATATTAATAATTACATCTGGAATGCCTTTTTTTTCCCACAATATTATCAAAATCGGGAGGTGAAAGTTACTTGAGAGCTAAAACTATTTAAGTCCATCAAGACTGAGTGAACTTGAAGTTTTGCGTAATATTTTAATCATAAATAAATTATATAAATAAAATTAAAAAATTTTCAATTTAATGACACCTTATTAAATATTGCGAAACTATTTTATGTTATGCAAACACTAAATAAGCATATAAAGAGTTCAATATAGTTAAACTTTAAAATACAAAGATTTCAAAACAAATATTCTTTTCAAATTAATAGTTTTAATTTACTTCTCTGCTTTTCTTCATATTTCCATTTATTTTTATTTTTAAATGTGTTCTAAGTCATCTTTTTATTTCAGAATAGGGCTCAAATTTTGCATTGATTATATAATTAGTATCAGTTTTTAATAAAATATAACTAATATCCTCCTTTCCCAGGGCCTTTAACATTTTTTATGCTGCAAAAATATAAATGAATACTTGTAATTAAAATGCAATGGTTGCGTTATATGTAGAACCTACATTCCCAAGCAATTAAAACTTTTTAAACAATTACCGTGGTATTTTCATTGACGTCAGAATAACAGAATGGGCTATTGGTTCTTTTCTTCATGCCGAAACTTAAATAATCAACATCTCACCACTATCGTTTGGCGCATTTTGATTTTTCTAGCTCTTCAATTCGCAGTTGATTCTGTTGTAAGATAGGAAGGCATGAGGTCTAGGGGGGGGAGGGGGGGGGGGTAATCCGAGGACAAGCAACTAAAGCAGAGAGGGGGGATGAAATAATTAACCTCTAATCTTAACGGTGAAAGGAATTTCTTAGGTAAATCAATCTCGGTAGAATTTTTTAAAAAAATTTCGAATCACTAGGATTTGAGAAAGTGGCGTTGAAAATTCATATCAAAGCGGGGATCAAGAGGAAATTTAAAAATGGAGGACATAAATAAGGATTTTCTCCTTTTTAAATAAATATTTGTGTTTTCAGAAATTTTTAAGTATCAGGAGTTAAGCCGTGGAGAAAGGGAAATAGTTCCATATTTCTTTCAGACAAAAGATGTGACCTTAAGTGATATATGAGACTTCGAAATTGCATGCAATAAACTCTTAATGGTTTTAATAAACAAAGGCGAGATTCTATACCTTTTCAATGAAATAGGTTTTTTTTTCATTTTTAAAGCGTAATTATTATTTGAGAGAAAATTAATTAAATGCATAAAATTCTTATATTAATTAAAACGAAAACTTTATACTATTTTTAAAATAATGAATTGAAAACAGAGATAATTATTATCGTTTTTAAGTAAAAAAAACATTAATAATTATGAATATTCTTAATATTTGTTCCTTACTAATTATTTCAGAAATAATTTTTAATATTTCAATCTAAAATTTTTATCTTTATTTCACCATTTAAATATTTTTTGTCAAATACTTCACTTTGTTTTTTTATTATTATTCTTGAATAATAAAAATCACGTTTCATCGTTCTAAAAATATTTTCATTTTATTTTAATTAAGTTCTGTTTTGCAATTAAAAAATTAATTAAATAGTTCTTTAAATTTAAAAGTTGGAAAATAATGTTTTATGAAATCTTAATTTGGTGTTGATAATTCTGAATTTAAGAGAAGTGATTTTCCTTTTTTTCTCTTTAATACTTTAAAGATCTTTAATATATTCGCGTTAAAAAATATTTGGAAAGGGAATTGCTTTGGGAAAGAATTAGATCTATGCCATTAATTTTTCTTAATTTGTCATTTAATTCCAAAAACAACACTTTCAATTTCAAATGTGCATTATAATTTAAATGAAAATGTTTGAAGAAGATATTTGTATTTATATAGTTGATTAAATTGCTTCTTAAGTTGTACATATTTCTTTGTTTTTATCAGGTCAGAACATGATGTTGCTTTTGGAAAGAGGCTTTTAGCATCAACAAAAATCTGTAGACGGAAAATATTAAAAAAAATTAATATTTGCACGAGCATCTCGATAAAAATCGGCTTATAATAACGTGTTGCCATTGCATTTACCAAAGCTCTGATTAAAAAAATAAGTTAATAGCTACAGCAAATAAAACCTAGAAAAATGCCATTTTCAGCACTTGATTATATGAAATGAAATAAATAGGAAATGGGATATTTTTTTAAACAATAAATGAGAGACAAAGTTTTTTATTATAGTTTGCAATACTAGAGTGACTCATTCGATGAAGCGATTAAAATGGATAAAAATATAATTTAACCTGCACGAGCACGTGGTGCTTAGCCGTTCAAGAAATGATGTTCCGACCTGATACATTGAAATGTGCATAGCAGATTTCATTCTAATCCTTTTTGTTTTGTTTTTTCATTTCTAGCATGAGAACCCAAACTGTTCAGTTTTATTTGTATATATTTTTCCAAATTCATACTGTGAAACGATTTCATATTCTTGGAAATTTGTGGTTACCTCAAGTATGTTTTCGCGTTAAAATATCGCCACCTGATGCAACCCAAATTTTTTCTTAATTATCCGTTCCACCTACACAACATCAAGTCAAATATTCTTTTTCAGTCTTTTGAGTTTGTATTTTTATACACTATCTGGCTAAAAGTATCCGGGCATATCTTTAAAAAGTGGTTTTGGTGGATGATGCAATTTGATGCGTAATCGAAAGCTATAAAAGCATTAATAGTGGTTGGTCAAGTAGCATTTATGCGTTTGAGAGACAATGAATAAGTCAAAGGAGCTTATTGAGTTTGATCGTTGTTGTTGTTACTAATGGCATTTGGCATGGGCAATTACCCCGCTGGTACGGCAGCAGATTTAAGCACAAAGGAGTGTCTCTTGTTTTTGAAGTATCTCCAACTTGGGCCAAGAGTACGACTTAGCTACACACTCACCACATTTGCTTGCACAGCCCCTTTTTACGAGGGGGACACAATCACACATCTCACAGGTAGCACACAAAAGAACAACCACGCCCAAACCGAGACTCAAACCCGGGAATCCCAGAACACGAGGAAGAAGTGCGTCTGTGTCAGAAAGCCGGCGTGAGTTTGATCGTAGCAGTATAAATGGATGCCACCTTTGTTGGAAATCAGTTATAGAGATGACGGATATTCTACAGAGGCCTAAATCAACTGTGTATTATGTAATTGTGAAGTGGAAACTTTCAAGCAGTGAAACTGCAGCTAAACCGAACTGGTGTGCCAAAAACACTTGGTGAGCGCAGTTGCAGAACTTTGAAAATGGCAGTGAAACAAAATCGCAAGTCCTCGTTGGGGGAAATTTCTCAGGAGTTCTAAAGCTCATCGGGCGTTAGTGTTAGCAGTAGGATTTTCGTCGAGTGTTAAAAAACTTGGGATTTCATGGTCGTGCAGACGCGCACAAGCCGAACATCATTCCACACAATGCAAAGCGACGATTCCAGTGGTGCAGAGCTCACAGCCATTGGACTGTGGACATGCGAAAAACTGTTCTGTGGTGTGATGAATCTCACTTTACAGTCAAGCAAATGGATGGACGCGTCTCGATCTGGAGGATTCCAGGCGAACGTTGCTTTTGTGACTGCATTGTGCCAACTTTTAAGTTTGGTGTTGGAAATATGATGATGAGGGGATGTTTCTCGTTGTTTGGCCTGGGTCCGTTAGTTCCTGTGGTTAGAAGACATGAACTCTGAGATGTGTATCGACATTCTGGACATGCTGCTCTCCCAACTCTATGGCAATATTTTGGGGAAGGTTCATTTCTCTTCCTATTGGATAAATGCTCCATTCCCACATAGAGGCTTGCCCAGATGAAGTTTGACGAGATAGTCGTTCAAAAACTTTACTGGCCTTTTCAGAGTGCCAATCTAAACCCAATAGAATACTTTTGGAACAAATTAGAGGGTAGATAACGTAGCCATACCTAATCGGCCATCCTCACTGCAAGCATTTACTTCAGCTCTGGCCTATAGCCACCCATCAAAAACTGGTGGAAAGTCTTTCCAGACGTGTGGAGGTTGTCATAATGCAAAAGAGGCACCAACATCATATTAATATGTGCCTCAGTACACTATAAGTCTATAACATTGGGTATCCGGATATTCTTGGCCGGATGACGTAGTTTAAAAGAAATTCGTCCGGACAAAAGGAAACAATAAACATTGAAAATAATGTCTAAGAAGCAAATTAAATATGTTATTTTAGGTAGAATATGCATTATTAATTCAAATCCATGGGTTGAGAACACATTTAATTCCTTTTCTTTGTTTAAAAATATTGTGTTTTGTGTAAATTGTTCGAAATATTTACCTAAAGATTCGACGAGTTTGCAAGCTTGATGCATATTAATCAGTCATTTGAGAGCATTCAACTTTACTCAAACTACACCCCTAAGCTCAAAAATAAATCGTCAGTGTGGAAACCGGTCAAAGTTGTCATAACGTGGTGCGGAAAACTGGATATGTATCTCATCCCAATGTGTACCGTTTTATGTTATTTGAAAAAATGCTTTTCAGGTTCATTGATGAAGTGAGTTTAGAAATTCTCTAGAAATAGCTGTTGTGGGAAAATAATTTAGAAAGAGAACTGAAATTATAATCGAGAAATAAAAAGAATACTATATAGAAATTCAGGAAACAGAAGTTAAAAGAAATGGAAGATTCTAGTTGTTATTGTTGGATTCCCCCATTGGCCAGCAGCGCTAGACCAGGTCCATGACTGGATGGGGAAAGATCACAGACTTTGTTAGTCACAAGGACCAGAGCACTTAGAAATAGGTAGAGGACCGACTTAGCTCTTGCACAGCCCCTTTTTACAGGGGTTCACATTCACACATCGCACAGATGACACACAAAAGAACAGCCATGCCCTAACTGAGATTCGAACCCAGGACTCCCAAAACACGAGGAAGACGCGTTACCACAGTACCAGAAAGCCAGAGGAAGAATCCGTATAACATTTAATGTTAATGAATGTCTAGACAAAATTGACTAGAGAAAAGGACATACCAATTAATCGAATCACATGTTAACCAGATCAAAGGCCTTAGTATCATTTCATTTAACTTATCATATTAGCCAAACCTCATCATATTAATCAAACTTAATTTGTCATATTAACCAAAAAAGTACTACAGAAAACTATATTACTCGACTGTACCTTTGAAAGTACGAAACATTTCCTACTCCCCTAAGAAACTGTAATGACAGTGGGCTTTTAAAGGTTTTATATACAAAAGACGATGCCAGTTATTTGATTGCTATTACACACATATATGATCAATCATCTTTTGAAATTTCTTGGAACATCTCATTATCTTTGAAACCCATTTGCGAGCGCATCTAATGAACAAATCACGAGTCTTAAGTATCATCAATCACATTTAACGAAAGGGAAATGATATTCATGTATATCGGTTTAGTATATACAGAGTGGCAAGCATTTAGGGCGTTTCAGTATTCATAGGGTTTAAGATTCTTTTTTCAGTTCAGTAGGTCATTTTACTATAACATCTTAATTAGTGAAAGCTACAAAGCTATGTTTCTATCAAATCGAAAATAAATTGAATTTCACAATCCACCTCCCCATCATTAAATAAATAATTTATTACGCTGAAATATCGCATATTTTAAATTAATTGGTTACTTTCCATTTAATATATCGCTATTTTTTTCATGAGAGATAGAAAATATTTTAGAAATAGTAACAAAGTATCCCTAACAATACACAGCAAATGTTTTATTCTAGAATATTTACTTCGTTAATGAACTAGTTAAAATCTTCTACTCACAAAATAGAAAGTCTGCATTTCGATATAAAAACAACTTACCTCGGATTTTCAAATACTTGAAGAGGAAAAAAAATAACTTCCGAACAAGCGATCCTCACGTAAAACCCAGGTATTAAAGAAGAAACCATCACTTTAGAAGTTTCATTCCGGCACAAAATATTACAACGAAAAAGAAAATGCAACAACAAAAAAATAAGCCAAAGGGGGGAAGGGGCATTCGATGATGTATTCGGCGTTTTAAAAGCAATACACGCAAGATATTCCACCACAAAACCCTCCGTACCGGTATTTTTGCAGCAAAACATTTCGACTGCCTTCTCTCTTCTCACAGACGAACACACTTCTTTTCCTGTTTTCATCTTCTTTTCTATTGAAGAACTGTCAGCTGCTTTTTATTTTAAACCCCAAGAGGAATTTTTTTTCTCTGAAATTTTTTGTTGCAGCTGTGTATAAAGAGTGAAATGCCGCTGTTTTTTCTCAACCCTTTTTTCTAGCTGGCTAATAGTGAAGAAGATACCTGTCGGGTGAAAAGAAAGAAAGAAAGGGAAAAAAACCCAGCCGCAAAGAGTAGAAATTTGTTTCGTAAGATAGAAGTTTCGAAGTCCAGCGGTCATTGTTCATTTTTGGATTTTAGAGTCTTTCCCTGAAATTTTAACCCTTTGCACTCGGAAAAGAAATTCAATTCCTAATTATTAATTATTTTACCAAGACATGTTTATTGCCCCAAAAAATAAATGTACATAATTGTTTTAAGTTGAATTCCCCACTTAATTAATTTGAATTTTCTTGCTTCTCGGCTGGTATTTATAACATTCAAAATTAAATATAAAAATATCGTCAAACAATTCAGCGTCTATAATGGTGAGTGACAAGCACCATCTAAGAGAAAGGGTTAATGTAGGCGTAATGATTTGATGGAATAAATTCATGTGACATTATTGTCACATGACTAACTAAGTGTTAATTTAACGTAACTTTATCTTGCAATGTGTGGTAAATTGGAATGAAAATCTGTCACGCGTGGATCAAAGAATTATAAACGAAAAAATGGCCGGTATCCTGGCATAGAGGTAGCGCGTCTTCCTCTGGATTTGGGCATGCAGGTTTCGAGTTCTAATTCGGGTATGGTTGTCCTTTTGTGTACTATCTGTTAGGTGTAGGAATATGAACTCTTGTAAAATGGGCCTGTGCAAGCGAATGTGATGTGTGTGCTGCTAAGTTGTACTCTTGGGCCTGGTTGGCACTACCTCAAAAAAAAAAAACGCTCATTCGGCTTAAAATCGCTGAAGACCATAAGCACGTTTGTACATGCAAATGCCATTAGTAATAACAACAAAAAACATAAAATACCAAACATTTATGGCATTTGTTCATGTGTGTCAATCTTTATGGATGTGGCAAGAAAGTTAGAAGGGAATCGGGTATCGACTAAGATATTGCTCTTATTATTGATTCCTTATTCATGATGTTACCAAATGAACTGTGACAGTCAACGTCAGTTAAGCTTTTGCAAAGCTTCAAAAAGGATATCAAGGAGCGGAGGTAGCTCATAACGGGCGGGAACTCCGTCAACCTTTTCAAATACATGATGTTGATCATAATATATTGATTCATTGAGATATTTTACATTTTTTCATTAGTTTATGAATAAAAAGCTTTATATTAACATAGTAAAATGATTAATATGCATTTGAAATAATTCTTGCCATAATGTGCTTCATTTCATTAATTCAATATTTTTTTCTCCTTATGAACATGAAACTCTATAGCAACATAATAAAACAAATTATTTACATCTGAATTTATTACTACTATGACTTGTTTAATATTGATTCATCGAGTAATTCCGGATTTTTTTTCTTTCATGGAGAATAAAAAGCTCAACAGTAACGTAACAAGATACTTCATTTAGATGGTTAATTAGGCCTAACTTATACTAATTCTTAATATATATATTGAGCTTAAAAACTGCAATAAATTACAATTAAATGGCATAAATATTCTTAATATAACTAACCGCTTTCGGTGATCAGCCATTCAATGATTTATAGTAATAATCAATAATAATAATATTAGTTAATCAACAATTATTAGTTATAATTTAGTAATGTCAACTAACTTTTATAATCTACTTTTTTATTCAGTAATTTAAAAAAATTCTAAGTATTTGTTCCATAAATACAAAGAAATTTGATTTATGAGCTATGCACCAAAATTGCTAAATTAGTTAGAGAATAAAATTGGCGAAGTATCTCAAATTCTTTTTTTTAACTCTTCCCTTCATTTTATATCTCACGAAGATAGATAATGGGAGAAAGGAAAAATGACTGATAATGGTCAATAATAATAATGACCAAATGAAAACTGTCGAAATCTGCGTTACAATGAAGGTTGGGGAATTAAGTAATTTTTTCCTATCTTGATCAATAATAACATTGCCCAAGTGAAAAATGTCGAAATCTGTACAATGGTTAAGATTGGGGAATTTAGCCATTTTTTTTCTTTATTGATCAATAATAATATTGACCAAAAATGTTAATCAAGTTAAAACTGTCTGTACGAAATCTGTACAACAATTAAGATTGGGAAATTTTGTAATGTTTTTTTTTCCTTTCTTATCAATAATGTAAAATAAAAAATATATTTTTGAGATTTCTCACGAAAATGGAGATTGGCGGGGTGGTCGAGAAACCCTTGATTACATATCTGAATGTTATAGGATTATGAAATAAAAAGAATAGGTATTATTTATTCAGTAACTGGGACTGTGACACTGATAAGCTGAATTTATTAGATATATAGATTATTACATTACAGAAAAGTGAAAAAATATCTTTGAGAATTCAGTTATTTCCAAATATAAATCATAAAAGTGTTTAAGGTGCCAAAAACTAATTTCGCTTTGTCACTTCCGGTGTATCTATACTTTTAGGCAACAGTCAAATCGTTATTTTTCCAATTTGAAAGAATGTTATAAACAAGCTAGTGTAATAAATAAATTGACTCAACGACCTTCCCCCAATCTTCAGAATGTCACCTACCAGACCAATTACTCTTTCACACCTTGACGAATGTACCTCGTCTTGAACGACTCTCTTCTTGTTGCCACTCGTAACCACAAAACTTGGAAACAGTAATTACTCTCATGACTTTAAGACGTCACATAACTGGAGGATTAAGAATTTACTAATTTAAGAAATAATTGGATAGACGTCTTCGTTAGCTGATGTGACATTTTTGCTCCGTATGCCATTCTCACAGATGATCATTTTTCACGCCTGGATTGCATTCTGCTGTGGTGGGAATGGGACAAGAAGCGAGTGTGCCGTGAGAATGTTATAGTGTACATTTTTTCATTTCTGCACCAGTGGAGACGTGTTCGTGTCGCAGGATGTGTGTGTAGAGATTCGTTTGTGATTTGATGTGTGGAAATCAGGATTAGTAATAGGTAGTTATATGTATATATACTCAGAAAGGATGCTTAATAATACGTCACTTTGTTGTGCAGGAAATATAACCGTTTCAGGCGTTGCCTTTACAGCTGTGTATATATAACGTAATAATTCTACGGTATTTTGTATTCTGCATTTACAGTGAAAACTCCACATTCGAGTTCTGTTAATCCTGATTCAAATGGGATCAATTGAAGTTAATTAACTACTTAGTTAGTACATCTGTTTTTTTTTGTTGTGCTAGAGCCAGGTTTCCCTACATAAGAAATGAGGTTGCAAATTGAAAGTTAGCTTCTTAAAAATAAAAGTTTTTTTTTTTTACTAAAATCGAATAGAGAGCGTTTTTGCTTAAAACTGATTTTCTTTCTTGCTTTGAGCCACGTGAGGAAGCTACGTCGATATGTTAAACAATACATGATCTAATGAATATAATAATATAAAAAGATTAAAATGAAATCCGCTATGCATACTTCAATATATCATGTCAGAACATCATTTCTTGAACGGTCAAGCACCACGTGCTCGTGCAAGTTGAATTATATTTTTATTCATTTTAATCGTTTCGTTGAATGAGTCACTTTAGTATTGCAAAGGACCCAAAAAACTTTGTCTCGCATTGATTGTTTGAAAAAAATATCCCATTTCCTATTTGTTTCATTTCATATAATCGCGTGCTCAAAATGACATTTTTTAAGGTTTTATTTCCTGTAGTCCTTAACTTATTTTTTTAATCAGAGCTTTTGTAAATGCAATGGTAACGCGTAATTAAAAGCTGATTTTTTGAGATGCTCAGTCAGAAAATAAAATTTTTATTTTTTGCCTACGGATTTTTTAATTTTCTGCCTATGGGTTTTTGTTGACGCCACAACACCTCATTCCTAAAAAAATATCATGTTCTGACATGATAATAAATATTATCACTTATATTGTATATTATGTAATACTATAAACAATATTCAATTACATAATATAATAAATAATACAACAAATATAATTCAGAAGTATTATATTTCTTGTTAAAACAGAATGATGTTAACGTTTTACTTTTTTATTTTTTTTCCTTGAATATTCTCCATTGACATGAGTTTTATTGCAATGTATATTATTTCCTTCATTAGAATTACCTTAATGCCTACAGTAGACATTTTAAATTGTCTAAATTTTACTAAGCATGAAATACTGAAAGACTCAGTTCTATTTATGGACTTTTTGGAAATATTGGATTTTATGGAGATGCTCTAGCACTGCTGGGCCATCTGGGACTAGTAACAACAACAACAACACATTAATACACGTTAGTGACGATGTGTGTGTTAGTGAGGCTGTTCATGTGCTTCTAACTGAAAATGATTTACTTTCTTTATTTTACATTTGCATGAACATCAATTCAGTACATGAGTATTGTTTCCCTCTTTAAAAAAGAATGATGGTAACGCACATTGGCGATACTGCGTACATGAGCTTCTCCTTGAAAATCATTTATTTTCTTACTTTTAGCCACTTTAGTACACTAATTTATATGAGTTTTATTACAATACATGAATATTATTTCCCTCATTGGGATGACGTTAACGTATGTTAGTGATGCTGTATACATGTGCTTCTCCTTGAAACTGATTTTTCCATTTGAGGACGCTACATTGGCACGAGTGTCATTATAATACATGAGTATTATTCACCTAGTTAGAATACAATTATGTTAACGCATGTTAGCTATGCTTTGTATATGATCTTCTAATTAAAACTGATTTTCTTTTTTACGTAGATGCACTTGAGGACGCTACATTGAGTTTTATTATAATACATGAGTAATTTTTTAATTGTTAAAATAGGACACTAATGTATGGCAATGGTAGTGTGTTCATGTGTTTCCACTTGAAAATAACCCTATCTTACATTTGGTGTCTTGAGAAAATGAGTGGGTTACATGATGATGTTACAGAACTAACTTTCATATAGGATAGGCAGAAAATAACGAAATATTCTTTTTAAAAAGAAGATTTTGTGAAATATATATAAAAAGTATTTTTTAAAAAAATATTCTCAGGAATTTTGTTTGCCTTAATCTGATAGAGAATTTATCACTTCTTTGCTTTTGCAATGTATTATTAACTGATAGTAGAGCTTTCACTTAAACCGTCTTGTTCATTTACTTTTGTATTTAGTTCGTATTTAATTTCTTTTAATAGTATAGAAAAGAAAAATTGTAGTTTAGATCTCTTCTCTTCGACCGAATCATCCTAAAATTACTACCAAAATACTACCAAATTACTAATACTACCAAATATTTTATAAAAATTATTTGGTAGTATTAGTAATTACCAAAATTAAATACTACCAAATTTCAAAATACAAAAATTTGACGTTGCAGTTACAAACATAGAAAAAATATATAAAACACAAGAGACAAGTCCATCTAATTGAAAGTTGGTTTCTCTGCTATTAAACTGCTGACATCAGTACCGATATGAGAAGATAATTTTATTTCTCTGCTGTTAAACTGCTGAAATCAGTACCGATATGAGAAGATAATAATTTCTCTGCTATTAAACTGCTGACATCAGTACCTATATGAGAAGATAATTTTATTTCTCTGCTGTTAAACTGCTCACATCAATGCCGATATGAGAAAATAATCTCTGTTATTAAACTGCTGACATCAATACCGATATCAGAAGAAAGTTCAATTTCTCTTATGTTAAACTGCTGACATTAGTACCGATATCAGAAGAGAATTTAAGGCACTCTTTAACTCTTTAT
The DNA here is from genome assembly GCA_026289955.1 of Argiope argentata. Lineage (NCBI taxonomy): Eukaryota > Metazoa > Arthropoda > Arachnida > Araneae > Araneidae > Argiope > Argiope argentata. The sequence continues at coordinate 2,727,445 of JAOUZG010044463.1, forward strand.
AGATTCCAATAAATAATTTTTCTAAGTACGTAGTTAATAATTCGATTTGAGCTAAACAAAACTTATTTGTCTTAAACATTTTAAGAAATATTACATGAGGAATTTCAGACACGTATTATTTAGTTCAAATATCCAAAAACTAAAATTGCATTTTCGGAGTAATTTAACGGCGTAGTTTATAACATCTATGTATATAAAATTTACTTGCTTTCTTTTATTGTTGCATAAACTAGGTTATTTTATCTTAAAAGATATACACATACATGAAAAAAATTAAGTTTTTTTTTTATTTATATTTAAACACATTATGTATCTTTTCACATGGCAGTTAACAAGACAAAAGTTTTAAGTTATAATAAAAAACAAACTTAAGCTGGAAAAGTATAAAATGTATCATATAGACTTAAAAAACTTGTAGAATAAAACATATTTTATGAAGTTAGTCAAAAATAAAATCAGCATGAAAAGGGCCTTTTTCTGATAAATTTAAATGTAAAAATGCATGAAAAAAAATTAAATGATGTCTCAAAGGTGAAAGCATTTTCATACATGGCTAAATATAAAACTTAGGCGCAGATTTTATATTAAATATCATTTTCTATATCAATTAAAATAATTTTCTGTAAGCTTTTGTTATAAACCACGTTCAGGAAAGAAACTGAAAAATTCATTATTCTCCTTTTAAAAAATGATAAACTTCAAATAGAAAAAAAAATGGAGAAAGAAATCATTGAAAGGCATTCATGTTTTTATTTCAAATCATACGCATGAATGCGTTTTTTTAATGATAAAAATGTTTTTGGAATTTTAAAAACCAAAACTTTTAGATTTTTTTTCATTTACTTTATTTTATTGATCAACGACTTTTTTTTCACAAAAATAGAGTACGCACGATAAAAAAAATTTGAAAAAAAATACTAAAAATAATATTGTGAACCAAATAGTTACATATCTTAAAATAACCAAAACGTTAATATTTTTTATTGTTATAGTTACATATTTTAATTTTTTTCAGTCTTAATAAAGTTCCTAATTTTAATCTATAAAAAACTGTAAATAACTATTATATTTACCTTCTTTTAAATTCCTATCTTCCTCTTATGAAAAAATAAATATTAATTCAATTATTTTATATAGTATAAAGGTGGTATAAAATATTTTAATTAAATATTTAGAGCTTGATATTATATGTAAATTTTTTTAATAAAAAGTTCTCTAATCTAAGGTGGTGTAAAAATTTTATATTATATTTATCTACCTCTTTAACTATCCATTCAAATAAACAATTTTTTTTCTCAGTTTTTAAGACGTGTACCACTGAATTCTCTGATTAATTCCGCCTTATCGTTTCCTCTGCTATTATGGACATTCAATGTTCTTCATTTGTTACGAGAAGCCTTATGAGCGTTCTGGGGTACTTCATTTATAACAGGGATAAGGGGCAGAAACAAGCTATTTTTCTACTAGAATTCCTTTTTTCTGTCGAATTTTAGACAATGCCGTTGCTTTTGGAAATTGATAGTGCTTTTTACAAAGTGGAAGCTTTTTCTTTACGGCCAAAACGGTGACCGAGAAAATGCTTTAAGATTAATAAATTCTATTTTTTTTTCTTTTCGACTAGGTTGAAAAGGTGCTTTTCAGAAGGAAAAATCCGAATTTTGCTTTATGGTCTAAACGTAACAACTTTGAACTTTGTAGATTCCCGAAGAGTTTTTATTTTTTTATATAAGTTAAAATTTACAGATATAGTACTGCAATAATGCTCTGCAAATAAGTACAAAAACGGGAAAAATAGTATTTAAGCCAGAAATAAATGATTAATTTTATTTCCAATATAAACCTTTTTTTAAAAAAATATTTGAAATTTTATACAACTCTTTACTTACCAATCCAGGTTTTCTCGTTTAGTGAAATTTTAATCCAGGTTATTTGAAGGTATTTTCTAGTGATTTTGAGTTTTGTAGATTCAAAAAGAGTTTTTATTTTTATATGTAAGTAAGTTAAAACTGACAAATACAGTAGATGCAGTAATGCACTGCAAATAAGAAGAAAACCGAAAAAATATTTAAGCCAGAAATAAATGCTTAACTGTATTTTCAATATAAACCTTTCAAAAAATATTTGAAATTTTGTACAACTCTTTACCTACCAATCCAGGTTTTCTCGTTTAGTGAAATTTTAATCCAGGTTATTTCAAGCTATTTTCAAGTGACTTTGAACTTTGTCGATTCAAAAAGAGTTATTATTATTTTTTAAATAAGTAAGTGAAAACTTATAGATACAGTACCTGCAGTAATGCACAACAAATAAGTACAAATCCGGGAAAAATAATATTCAAACCAGAAATAAATGATTAATTTTATTTACATTATAAACCTTTTAAAAATATTTGAAATTTTATATAACTCTTACTTACCTATCCAAATTTTCTCATTTCATCAAATTTTAATGCAGGTTATTTCAGGCTTTTTTCTAGTGTTTTTAATTAAGCTAAAGTGTAATTATATTTTGAAATGCATTTTATAAAAAAATGACTGTTTAACTATGATTCGTTCAAGTAAAACTGATGTTTGAAAAACGATTTAATAAAATTTTAATGCATTTAATGGAGATAGGAATGTATAGCGATGTTAACATATTTTTTATATGTTTTTGAACAATGTGAGATCATTTGAAACTGCCTAATGACAGGAAATGAGCAAGGAAATCTAGCTAAAATGTCAATGAAACAAAAAAGTTTTAAAAAGTGCAAACTTTAAGGGGATAAAGAATTCTATTAGTCACTTTTGCGAACAATTCGCATTTATTATTATTAAATATAAAATATTAAATTCAATAAAAATAGTTCCATGTTAAAAAAAGACTTGAAAATTATTTAATTTTCGATTAATTATTCTATTTTATTATTTTCTAAATAGCATTTAAATATAATTGTCGCTTATTTATATGCCATTTATACGAATTCGCAAGAATATGGAAAAATCTATTCCAATTATCTATATAACTTTAAAAAGAAAATATTAAAATATAACGAGAGCTGTTCGTAAAGCAGCGGTGACCGATTTACGAACCCAAACATCGAAGGTAAAATATCTGCTGATATAGCATCTGAATATACCGCGGGGAAAATTTTAATATTATTAGCACCTGAATTTTGAGATAAACAAAGTTTAAAACTTAATTACCAACTAGAATTAAAATCAATATAAATACTTATCAGAGTAACTTCTGTGAAATTACAGTTCAGAAGAATTTATTCTAATTCAAAGAGAAAATATTCTAAACGAATACATTAATGACTAAGCAAGATTCTTGCCTTTCATTAAGCGCTTTATTTACAGCAAACTTAAATTACTACTTTAATTGCTGAAGTTGCTTAGTCGGAAAGGTATGCAAAGCAAACTTGTAAGCGCATCAAAAATTTCGTTCCAATAACGATAAAGTGTTGTTTTGTCGAATAAGTAATCGAAGTTGCTCCGATGCATCAAAAATTTAAGCTTTATTCTGAACTCTTCCATTGACTTCCTAGTTAGAATGTTTACTTTTAAATGTACGCACCTGAAAATTGACTGATCACATTTTACAGTAAGCAATTAAGTTTGTTTAAATAAAACATTATACTCTTTAAATCAGTTTCCCAGAACTGTTGATTACTTCTTGGCGAAACTGCGCCAAAACATTTTTGTGATTTATTTCCATGATGTTGGGATGCTTGTTATTAGAAACAAACTGTTTATTTAACTATTCTTATTCCAATCATTTAACTATTTTCCCCAGTCATATAAAAGTTTCTCAATAGTTAGAAACATTATATATGATTTCTTTTCATAATATCTACGTTGGACACATTTGGGACATCAGTAAACTATTGATTTAAATAGTCTTAAACCAGTTATTAAACCATAAATATGTTTGGAAATGTTAAAAAAGGCTTTAATTAAAGAAAATAGTAGTTTATATTGTATAAGTCAATACATCTACTGCCGAAAACACTCCAAGATCGAAATATCCCTACAGCAATACAGCCCTATATTACTCAATTTCGGTGAAATATTCTTAATGCTAATTATATGCACTATTCTGCGTATATTTGATACGATGGACACATTTGTAATTGTCGGCGTCCTGATACAGAGGTAGCGCGTCTCCCCTTTGATCTTGATGTCACGGCTTCGATTCCCGGTTCAAGCATGGTTGTTGTTCTTCTGTGTTCTATCTGTGTTGTTGTTGTTACTAATGGCGCTTGTAATGGACAAGCCCGCCGCTGATACAGTTGCAGATTTAAGCCGAAAGAAGCGTCTCTTGTTTTTGAAGTGTCTCCAACGAGGGCCAAGAGTACAACATAGCTACACACAAACCACATTTGCTTGCACAGCCCCTTTTTACAAGGAGAGCAGAGTCACACATCTTAAAGATAAACTGTGAGACACAGAAGGACAACCATGCCCAAACCGGGACTCCCAGAACACGAGAAAGGCGCGTTACTTCTGTGCCAGAAAGTCAGTTGTGTTCTATCTGTAAAATGTGTAAATGCTACCCCCCAACTGTAATAAGGAACTGTATAAGCGAATGTGATAAGTGAGTATCAAAAGTAGTTAGTTGTAGCGGACAAGAGATGTTAACTAGTCTTAAATCGCTGACTACCTCAGCCAGCTTGTTCATGGCAAGTGCCATAAGAAACAACAACAAAATCTGTAATTAGTAGTAAATTATTGATTTAATATTCTTCAACCAATCATTTAACTATTTTTCATAATCATATACAAGGTTTTAAAAATTGTTAAGGCTAAGTGAATACTTAGTTGGAAAAAAAGTTTTCAATCTCGAGCATATCTTTAGCTTATGTTGTTTAAATAAATAAATGCACTACTGGAAACATTGCGAAGTTTAAATATCCGTATAACCTACCAAATTCTATTAATCATTTTTAGTAAAATGCCCCTAAGGCTGACAATATCTGCACTTCAGTTAATCAAATTAACTGAGGTATTATGATATTTCAGCCTAATTTAAAGAATATTTAAAGGATCGGCAGAAATAATGATCTAGTTTCTTCTGCCATTCATAATATCCAGACAATAATTTTCTTTTAACAATAATTTAATATAAATTTAATCATTCAATTTAGAACAATGTACTTAAAATGCAGACATAATACCATGCTTTAATAATATGCAATTATCTTAACAATCAAACACTCAGTCGCTGAGAAACGATCCAATCATAGATATTTCTTCACACTATTTAATCTTTTATATACTGTCATTATATAAATTAATTTGAGAGGATTTTCGTATCATGATATAAAAATTTTAAAACTGTATTTCAGTTTTATTAGTGATTTTGAATATACAAATTATTATCGCTAGAATGGATTTAATATTTAAAATAAGTTGCTGAAAAATACACGAGTTTGATACGGTGTAATAGAAACATATTTCATACTCTAAATTCTCTTATTTCACTATATTTCTGTGATGCATTAATTGAAACAATCGAAACTCATATCTTATATAACTAATTTACAATTCATTAGAATTTTACATATTTAAGCAGTTTAAAAAATCTAAACTATTTCTGCTATTTATTCATATGAGGGGTTTCTTATGGCTCCCCTAATTTTATTTGGCAATTTTCAGATTACGCCAAGATTGCCAAAATACTAGGTTAGTTTGGCGATTTCCAAATTACTTCAAGATCGCCATGCTCTATTATATATGGGAAACCAAGATGATTGCATCCTGGAATACTTGGGGATTTTCTGAATGTTACGAAAAAAGTATCCAAATATTGTAGTTGCTAGGACATTCTGAGATTATATCTTATCACAACAATGAGTTTACTTAGTGATTTTCAGATTACGTCAAGTGGGCCAGTCGTCGACGTTGCATATTCTGGAAACAATGTGTGAAAACGCCCCCCCCTGGTAAAAAGTTACTGTACTAGCGAATGTGATAAGTGAAAGGCTAAAGTCGTTTGTAATACACACACACACACACACATACTGTGTGATACCGAAGTTCAAATTCGATTGTCATTTTATTTAAAGAAAATTTAATGGGGATATATTAGCCTGCAGCTTTAAAATATATGTTTTAAACTAGTTGTAGCAAAATTTT
>JAOUZG010044463.1:2743029-2771575 GCA_026289955.1 Argiope argentata
TCTGTTACTATATTTATAAAAACGTGATTAAAAAGCTGTATTAATTAAATTAACTTCATTTAACTATCAATCAATATGATCGAGGCTCAGAATGTTCGTTATATTATTGCAATTTTCCATAAAATTATACAACTATACATTTTTTTTACAATTTTTGAATAATAATTTATAATGGCCAAAGATAAGCGAGTATCAAAAAGAATTACCAATAACAGTGTTTACAGAATTATATTCCTCAACATTCCAATAATTATTTTTTATTCTCTCGTTTAGTTCTTGAGTATTTCAAAGATAAATATTCATACCAATTCATAAAATGTGTTATATTGGGTTGCACGAATTCCCCCTCTTTTATCAATAGACATAGAATATAAAGCCAACAGCAAAAACAAAGGATGAAGCATAGACACCATCTGTTATTTTCATTTGCCACCCCGATTCTAAATAACCCTCATCCAGTCAATCACCATTTATTTCTCTCCGTATCCACTTAACATACTCCATTTCCGGCGCATAGCCCCATTCTTATTTTATTATTGCTCAATACTGAAAGAAGAAAGGAAAAAAGGGAGGCCATCGTAAAACAACGCTAAGAAATAGTTCACAATTAGTTTTAAATCGGCTTTCTGGGCGTTAATTACTACCTGAAGTTAACAGCAATTTATAATAATACACGCGTCTCGTTACTCTATGCAATTAATCCTGCTAATTATGACCCTCTTAATGAACAGGCCAGTCGCTTATATATTATTATGTAAAAGGGGGAAAAGCTTTCAGTAATTAAGATCCTTAAAATTATCGCCTGGTGCCTTTTTTTTTATTATTATTATTATACTACTTCTTATACAAAAACTCTCAACAGCAAATTAAAATCTTAATTTTTCATTGTTTACATTGAAGCGTCGTTTTCTTCTTGTTTCTAAGCTTTCGAAACTAATTTTCACCTGAATGAAGAATTTTTATGTTTGTGCTGAGTCAACCCCTTCTTCCGGTTTAGGGGGTGCTGATTTTTAATTAATATCGCTTTGTAATTTTAAAAAGAGTTTAGTGAATTATTTTTGAGGATTATAATTAAAGTTTTGAAAATAATGAGTTTAGATTGATATCTTCAGAGAGACTTCTTCTAATTCGCAAGATTTCTCAATTTTTATGAATATAACTGCTATTAATAGGGACAATATTTGCCAGTTCTTATCAACTCAGAATCGGACAGCTTCAACTCAAACTTTTAACTTCAATATTTTCATATTTGATATCAGAGGCTAAATTGAATGGTTAGTTTCAGTTAGTATATTTTAGTTTCCAAAGGGACTTCTAATTCGCTAGAGTTCTTATTTATTTTGAAATTACCTACTTTTATCTGAGACTAGAAATAGAAATTACCAGTTCTTGCCAACTCAGAATCGGACACCTTCAACTCAAATTTTTAACTCCAAAATTTTCATATTTCATATCAGATGCTAAATTAATGGTTAGTTTCAATTAATATATTTTAGTTTCCAAAGAGACTTCTAATTCGCTAGATTTCTTATTTGTTTTGAAAATGTCTACTTTTATCTGAGACTAGTCGTAGAGCTTACTGTTTCTTGTCAACTGAGAATCGAAAACCGTCAACTCAAGCTTTTAACTTCCAAATTTCCGTATTTGATATTAGATGTTAATTTTAAAAGTTAGTTCTCTATTGACATATTTTAGTGTTTCAAAGAAACTTCTAGCTTGCTAGATTTTTTAATAATTTTTCAATTTTGTCTGGGAGATTTGTTAGCTTGCCAATTCTTGCCAACTCAGAATTCAACATCATCACCTCAAGCTTTTAACTTCAAAATTTTGAGTTTGAAATCAGGTGAGAAATTAAATTGTTAGTTTTAATGGATATCTCTTAGAGTTACATAGAGACTTCTAGTTTCTTAGATTTCTTATTTGCTTTCTATACATATGCCATTAACTATTACCAATTGCCAACTCAGAACGGAACTTCATCAACTCAACTTTTTAATTCCAAATTTTTTATATTTAATATGAGATGCTAAATTAAATGGTTGTTTTCATTTGATACTTTTAGCGCTTCATGGTTTAAAAAATTCCATGTTGTGCATTATTTATTTAACAGAACCATACCCGCAATTCTTATATTTGAAGATGTCACCAAATTAAATAAAAATGTATGCTGATATTTTTTTAATATTTTAATTGGGGTTGTTGTTTTTGTGATTTCTAGCTGGTTTTGAATTAGTCGTCTGTCTTAAGATTTCTCTAATTTTAATTTTTGGGAGAAACCTTTCATTCCAATCACTAAGGCGCAACTGTTAACCCACTCACGAAATCCATTTGGGTAAAACGTACTCTTAAACAAAAATTCTCAAAAAATTGATTTTTTTTTTCAATAATTAAACTCGCATTCACGTGAAAAAATACTGAGTATTTATCCTTTCATTTTAATGATTGAGCTACAGCTTGTTGATTTCGATTTTCATTACAAACTGCTAAAAACTCTATCTAAAGTATTAAAAATTTATTAAATTTAATTAATGAATATTGGGAAAAAACTGTATTAACATTGTGTCATTCACTACAAGTTTTAAAAATTTGTTTGAACTTGAGTGGATGAATAAAAAGCATTTTATTAGCAACTGAAAATGTGAACAAGATATATAAATATCTATAGAGAGAGTGTGAAATAATAGTAGGAATTGAATTTTATGAAATACTTTTAACCCTTCAAATAAAGGATTTTTTGATTCTCACTATTTTACATTTATAATACAGAAAACAACGAATTGCTTTTGATGGCAAGTGAACAAATTGGGCAGTCTTCAATCTTACCCCACTAAACATGCCAAGAATGATAGCCAATCAGGCGACAATCAGTCAGTGATAGGAGTATCATCGTCAAGGTCAATCGTATTACCTTCTATGACACATAATAGTTTGCGCAATGATATCATTGATTCGTCAGAGATATTTGCCAATCGCTGGTAAATTTTTCTATCAGTTTCTCTGACCTTGGCTATGATTATAAGACTCATCGTACGGTATTTGTCGTTGATAGTAACTGTGTAGTCATATGATAAAGAATAGCCATTGAATGAGCTTTTGAAATTTGTTGAAAACTATCTTCCGTCATTTGAACAGAGACAAAAACAGCGGTAAATTTAGAGTAGTAAGTCATGCTCACAAATATTAAATTGCAAATTTACTGCTTTTTTTTTAAACTTTTGAAACGAGGAAAATTATAAGCATGAAATATTAAATAAAAGAATAATAGAAAGTAAATGCTGTTCTTATATTAATCTTAAAAACCAATTTTTATTTGGTTTGCTCAATTTTATTTTATTCAGAGAATTTAATTCTTAAAATTCAAAAAGAAAATCCTAAAAACAAAAAGCAAATCTTTTTAATAATATTGAGCAATGTGTTGTAATTGTTGTTAGCAATGTGCAAGATCGATTTTTTAACCTAGAGATATATTTTTTGACTCATATTATTGGCAGGTTAAAATATGCATTTAACAACTGTCAAATTTGAATTAAAAATTTGAATAATTAACACATTAAGGAGCGCTAAGAAATCTGTAAAACATACGCCCTGGACCGAACATTTTGGGGTAAACATGTAGTTCTAAAATCATCATTCGAATGAGTAACGAGAAAACTCGTTAGCGATCCTTAATGTGTTAAAATTTAACCGAAGTTTTGTTGGTTCTCCGCGTTAGCTCTAGAAAGTATTACCACGAAAAAATGCTTAGAATATTTTAACATTAAAAAAAAAATTATATGTTTCATGTCACCAATTTAAGAACCATGCAATGTTTTCTTAAATTTTGAAAAAATGAAATTAAAAAATAAGTCACAACATAAGATAAAAATTTTAAAAAAATATACTGTGTATAGGATTTAAAAAAATAATTTTCATTATAATAATTTCTAAACCCTTATTATCGATTTATTAAACATTTAATAATGCGACTTTCTTAAATTGTGGAATGCTAAAAAAATGCTATTGTGTAAATGTTAATAAAAAAAAAGTATTTTCCACACATTTTGCTTGAAGAGTCAGAAAGTGAAGATACAATACCATAAAAGAGTAAACGCAATCAGATTGTCCTGGCAGTCGCCTTTTTAATAGCACTATGATTACTCCATTACTCCATTTATTACTCCATTAGATGGTTTTGGGGTACTTCCATATTATACCATCCAACTTTATCGCCAAATTTGAAATCTTCGCCAATGAGTTGCTAAACAGCCAATTATGACAATCCGGCAATGATGTAATCCGTTGATCTTTATCGCCAAATTTAAATCCATCGCCAATGAGTTACTAAACCTTTGGCGATCGTTGACAAAGACGGTATAATACGTGAGTACCGCCTTTTGTATAAAATAGTGCAATTCTGAATTTATTAAAATATTATATATATGAATATAAACATAATATATAGGAATTAAAATATATGTATGAATATACATTTATTCTAATGTTTAATATAATTTGATGATTAATGATAGTTTTTCAGCATAGAGGGCGCTGAAGTTACGTTTGATAAATTTTTCCGACCAATCAATCGATCGCCAAAGAGAAATATTATTGCATAACATACAATTTAAATTTTAGATTTGTTTCATTTTACAAGGATGTTATACCCTTTCTTCGCCAAAACAGAAACGAAATGTAAAATAAATTAATGCATAAGTGCAATATATGTGAATGATATAGAACCCACTTGAATGTAAACCGGTTGACGGGGTTTTAAAATCATAAATGCAACTACTTCATTAGAAAAAAAAAGGATAGAACAAATAAATTCCCTTTGAAAGGAAAAAAAAATATGGCGCAAAAAGTAAACCCCTTTTGAATCATAAAAACCGGTTGGCGAATTCAAGGGAGAAATTTCCCGTTTCCATCGCATAGAAATGCGGAGTAATATCGCCGTTACCCCAACCGTTATTAAATAATACGAGGAAAAGTAAAAGGGGAATGAAAGTTGTACTCTTTTATATGCGGGCTTTTCTGTCCATAGAAATGTCCTTAATATTAATGGGGGAAAAATCGTTATTCATGGAAAAATATTAACTCTGCTTTTCGCATTCATTTCCAAAGGGGGGAAAGTTTGATCTTTTAACGAACGTAAATAATGTATAACTTATTGAACGGTGGGAGCACATGAAAAGTCAACAAATTCCGAATGCATCCTCTAGGACTTGGCGCTCGTTATTTCACTTGAATCGAAAGAGATGAAACTTTCGAAGTAAAATACAAATCCGGAGAAGTAGTAATATTTCTCCGGATTTAAACTCATAAGCGATATGAGAGCTATTTCCTTCAGGAAAAGTGCTTCTGTGTATTCTTTCGATTTTTAGTGCCGACTTAAAATCCTTTGGCGGGATTGTAATGTTTTCGGTATAATGTGCTTATGCGTTTTGAAATTATTGGCTGAAATGTTGGCGGTGGTAGGTTCTGTAATTGGCTTTTATCGATTGGATGAATTGAAATTTGTTGAATTTATAACTGGAGATTTGGAATTAGGTTGATCAAGGGGACGATTTAAAGTATTTCAGGTGATTTTCTTAATGTTATTTGAATTTGAAATATTTAACATATAATAAGGCTATTTTACTATAGTACTAAACCCTTTATTTACCAACATGTAATAATTATATTTCACTATAGTACCTTTATTTACCGAATTATGTCGCCATCAATTTTCCAACTACATTTTTTCAGCAATTGTTATGTTTCCTTGCAGAATAATCCCAGAAAACTCAAGAGAAAAATTTTCATTAATCGAAATATCTTAATTAATTTAATTATGAATAAAAAATTTCAATCCTACTTTTAGCTTATATTATCTCTTTGCTATTTGGGCTACATTATCCGTGTCTTTAGAATATCATCGTCAAAAATAGTCATATAACAAAGATATAATCCCGATTTAATTGGACTTTTAAATACCGACCATAAATAAAGGATTAAAGATAAAGAATATTATTTTACCAGAAATACAGAGAGCCAAACAAAATAATGATAAGGAAAGAATTACTGAATGCAAACTAGCATTACTAAAGTAATGATATCAAGTTAAGTAAATTAATTAAATTTGATGTGTTACATCTTACCACATAAAAATAATTTTTATTTTAAATGAAACATATTAACCAATTAAGAAAATTTTATTTACTATAACAAATAAAGAGAAAATCCTCTGGAATTTTTATTTATTCCTTTATTTTGTATAAAGAGAATTTTTTATTGGTTGATTAAATAAAAAATTATGATCAAGCAAGCTTGCAAAGTGTTAAAATTCAGAAACGAAATCTGTATTTAACCCATCTTAGAAGGGTTTTTTTTTTGGGGGGGGGGCTCTATCAAAGTTTTAGTTTGTCGTGCCTCTTGAAAATTGAGGATAGTGAGAGTAAGCGATAATTGATAATATAACTAAAGATCGCATTCTATTTAATAAATTTACTCATGTGTTTTGACTTTGTCCTGGCTCAGAAGTAGGGCGTCTTCCCTGTGATCAGGGTGTCCAGAGTTCCTTTCCCAGTTAAAGCACGGCTGTTCATCTGTGTACTATCTGTAAGGTGTGTGGCTGTATACCCCCCCCCCCCCGTAAAAAGAGGTTTTGCAAGCGATGCGATGAGTGCGTAGCTAAGTTTTACTCTTGGCTCTAGATGACGCTACTTCAAAAACAAGAGCCGCTAATTCGGCTTAAAATCTCTCGGACTGCAGTGAGTGCGCTTGTCCATGGCAAGTGCCATTAGTAAAAACAACAATTCAAGTGTCTTAACCATATGCGAGAATTAGGTATAAAAAAGCCTAATAACTCATATACTTTGACAGTAAATGTGATACATTTAACACACAAGTACTGGAAAATCGAATATAAATTTTAGACACTTTTCCTTTGTCCGGTTGAAATCAGGATTTGATATAGACCTACTGCTATTGTAGTAACAAAGTCCCATGTAAATTTAAAATATTTGAGTTTAAATATTTATATTAATTTCAAATAGTATAACGCTCTTCTTTAGTTATCTTGCATACATGCTTCTGTAAAAAATGGACAGTCACATGGTGAATTTTGTTCGAAATTTGTTACGGATTTTCACTTTAGATGTTAAATCTGTATGAAATTTATCCCTGCAGCTTTCTCCTTTCCGTTAATATCCTGTTAATATATATTCGGATGGACAGGCTTCTTATTAATAGATATCAATAAAAATTTCTTAAAAATCTATAAATTTGTTCAAAATTCCACATGCCGAATTTTATATGTGTAATTCAAAATGTTTTTGAATTATTGAGTCTTCAGACAAAAAAAAAGACAGATATCATTACAAAAATGCGTTTTACATAGTTAGGGATATTTTAAACAGGAATCAAAAAAATAACACAAAATCTTAAGTTTGAATATTTTTGACACATAACATTTTTGCTTCGTGTTGAAAAAAAGCAATAAAAAGTTATCAAATTTGCAATATAATTGGATCTTTTCCTCTGATTATTTGATTTTCCCAATTACTTTAAATATAAAAAGGTTTGAATTTTAACGAATTTTTCGGAATGTTCTTTGTATCATATTAATTGTAAATCAGTTTCCTAAATTGTATTGACTTCGTCATCTACGAATTTACAGATTTGTTTCACACCTCTTGGTGTATAATAAAAAAAGTATTTGTCATTTTTCGGTATTCTAACAAATCATATTTTTCAACAATTGATTTTGGCTTGTTTTCGTCTTCAGATAGGCGGGTTCATTTCTTGGAGGGGGAAAAATATAAAATGGAGAGCATATCGCGAAGAAATAACAAAGCTTTAATAAATAAGATTGTGGTGGACTTGGAGTAAATAAAAGCTTAATCTGTCACACTTTGATACACATACGTCCGCCAATTTAATAAAATGGACTCTACTAATATCACATCATTTTCACGTCATACTTACCGAATAGTCAAAACCAATTATTAAAATATTTTAATTATTTATTATCATGTGAGAACATGATGTTTTTGTTAAGGGTTTTTAAATAATTGAAAACAACGAATAATTACAGCTTGAAATCACGCAGGCTGTGATTAAAGTATAAATTACAATATTCATTAATATTTTTTAATCGCATATATTTTTACATGCTTTTACCAGTATTGCATTACTATTATTTTTGCTTCATTGAAAACAGATGTGTTTTTAAAAGATTGTCCTGCTTTTACCATTATTACTTTTTCAAATTGGTTTAAACTATTTAATAATTTAAATTTATTAAGACAAATATGACTTAAAAATAATAATATTCTCACGTGATAGCTTGAAATTTTTGATAGTAGATTTTTACATTCTTTTTTCTTGTTTTAAAAGTATAATTGAAAAGTGTGATATAAGCTATAATCATGGGGAAAAATTAAGAACAAATTTAAAGTGTCCGTGAGCTAAGATCTAATTATCCTTACTTATTTTTTCATATTTTTCAAACTCAATTTTTATAAATATAAGGGTATCTTCTCAATATTTTTTTTTTTCAAATTCACTATCGGATGACATATTGTATTCGCAATCCAAATTTAATTAACTGATAAAAATTACTAGCTGGCAATTAAATTCTGAAATTATTTAAATATCCTGAAATGATTGGAGATGAAGAACTGTGTAAAATTTCAGAACATTACTGCATGAAAAAAATATAGGATCAACAGCTTTTAAAACATTATCTTTACATATGTAAAATGAGATGTTAAATAAAAGACAAAAATAAATATCGGAAATCTTTTGTTCATAAGAACAAATTTTTATATGACATTAAAATCACTTTCAAAATAAAAACAATCGCATTTTTACAAATATTGAACCCAATAATTTATAATGTCATGCTGACATTAATAGAAGTAATGCTATTTCAGAAATATTGACTGAAAAGCAGAATTAATTTATAATAACTTAAGAAAATAAATTTAATTAATAATAACCAGTGTATGGAAATTTAACCATAATTTTTTAATTGGCTATTCGTAAACAATAATGACTGATCAGTATTATATTAAATTAATACAATTACTTAAAAATATAATTAATTAAAATACGATTAATTGAGAATATTTAATAAACATTCAGTTTGGAATTGGAAATAGATATTTAGATATTTTTTAACAGTTATTTATATTTATTGCGTATTTAGATGGTATAATAAACGCTTAAAAATTTCGTTGTTCTTAATTTGTCTAACATACGAAATGGCATTTATACCACTAGGATTTTTTTTATTCGTTATCAAACATTCGTCTTTCACTTAAAGAAAAAAAACCCTAGCTTTAACAATTAATTTACCATTTAATTCGCATCATTAAAAAAAACTCACAAGTCTGACGAAATCATATTTTTAATGCGATTAATAATCTCTTGTAGTACCTGTACTCACAATCTTACTGCTTATTCATAATCCTGTTTTCCACTTTTAGATTAAGAACTAGCTAAATGGAAATTAAAAAAATTAAAAAAATCCCCAAAATCCCAGAAAATTTTTTAATAGAAAACCCCAGAGATTTCTGGAAGCCTTTTTTTTTTCTGGTAACAGTCACAGTTTGAAGAGGACTGCACAAATTCCGAATTTGAAGTGACCTTGGTTCCTCTCTTTCTCTCAAAGTAATTTTGACTTTCCTTTCCAATTTATGCTAATCCAATCAGCTTGCGTTAAATGAGAGCCAATTAAAACATTAGCTGGGGATGAGATATTTTTTTTGCTCTGGCCACCTCGCTCTCCTAATTATAATCCGTAAGGACTTAATTGTCGTATTTCTGTAAAACCCTATCGCTTCTTTTAATGCAATTTTGTTCTTGGATAAAAGCATTTTATCCGAATTAGAAGCGATTTTAGGAAATTAGCTTGTGTCTTATCGATAAGACTTGGTTCTTAAAAGAAAATATTTGGGAAACATTGCGTTTTCTTACTTCTTCTTTTCCTTTCCTTGCTTTTTTTAAATCTTTCTTATACTCTTTATGTTCTTAATGTTAATACTTTGATGGGCATTTTCTTTCAAGATTCGAAGTTGCGGGGTGTTTAAGGTTTAATTTGGTGTAATTAAATCGTTTGGAACCATTAAGTATCAATAATATGCGAATTTGTGTCTTGAATATTTGTTAAGGAAACAAAAAACTAATCAAATTAAAATTAAAACTTGTGATTAAAATATTGTTTTTTTATAAATACTGTTGTAATAGAAATTAATTTAATTTATTAAAAGTGTTTATAAAATTCATTGTTATTTTATAGCAAAATTAAAGCAATTTTATATAAAATAACAAAAAATAAAAAAAATTTCAGATAAAATTTAAAAATTATTTTAATAAATTTTGTATGAAAGATATAGATAAAAGAATTATAGATTAATCTATAAACTATCCTTTTGTATGTAGAAATAACAAAATGCTTTAGATGCCCATTCTATAATATCAATTTATACTGTAATAATAAAAGTGAAAAATATAAAGTACTAGGTTCAATATCTATTAAATTCGTAATTTATTGCAAAAAATTAGAATTGATGCAAATATAATGGACTTTTCGTATAATATTGCTGATATCTTTTTCCCAAATGTAAATTTCATTAAAAGAACTCACATAATGCATTTTTTTCTCTTTATAAAAAAATTTTACGGCATGTAAAATTTTTATTATTACTTTAATCTTTAATTTTAGGAGAAACGGTGTTTCAATATTCAACCCTTTGCTCTCCGATGGTGCCTATGACTCACCATTCAAGATTGTGCATCATTTTGACGATTTATTTATTTATTTTTCAAATTTAATTATTAAAAATACCTACATAATGTATAAGAGATTTGTATTAATTTTTCAAAGAAATTCGACTTAAAAGAAGTATGTAAATTTATTTTCCGTAGCAATTAACAAATCTTTGTATTAGGTGAATAATTTTGCATCTAATTATTTTTCGAATTGCAAAGGATTTAGGAAAAGATTTGAAATTTGAGATTATTGAATGTTTTAGATATTCGAAAATTTTGATATGCTCGTAATAGAAAAAACGAGTACTTTAGAGTCAAAATTTTTAATTCTTAAGTTATTAGTCGAATTTTCCTTGACTTTACTGGAGCGTCTGATTAATTTACTTGAAATAATATGTTGAGTTAAAGAATTAAATTTCGGATATTTTTTTTAATATTCTGGCCCATAATCTTCATTCTAATTATATTCTTTTTCAATTTTTCTTTATGATGATTCATTTATTCAATTTATATTGTAAAGCTAGCTTTTATTCCTGCCAATAAAGTTTACTGAGAGAATTCCTCTCTGTTTCTAATACTTTATTGATTGGTAAAGGCGAAACATGATGTCTATTGATATATTCGACATTCCCTAATCCCCTATTCCAAGGACGTGTCACGCTTATGCTTTATATAAACATGGATTCAAATGTGCTTGACCTTGAATGAACATCTGTTCTATGTTCAGTAGTCCAAACAACGAAAATACATTTTTTAATGATCGGAGCTTTTTTGTTTCTCTTGATGGCAGGTGTTATTCTAGTCATCGGTTCGCTGTTCAAAATTCAGTGCATTCCAAATTTAACCATATGTTGCTTCAAGATGAAATATTAATATAACTGAATTAAATCATAATCTTATTTTAATATTCAACTTCAGCATTTATTTTAAATCTGATATATATACTTAATAAAACTATAACCATAAGCATATTTTTTTCAAAATGTTCTTTGATTTATGACATTATTTTCATAATGTCTGATTGGATAGATAACAAATATAAAGAGTAGCAAATCCTGTATACTTGTAACAAATTATCTTAAAAATCATAGTAGAAATTAATTAAAAAAAGCAGTTTTGTCTTCTTTTTTTCGTTTTTAACAATACTGTGTGTAGAGAAATTGTTGAAATCATAGCAAAATTCTTCCCAACATACAGAGTTTTATGAATCTTGGAAAAAATAATAAAATGCAAAGTCTTCTAAGATGGTTCAGTTTTAATAGCATAGGAAAGGTGCTGTTCTTATAAAAATTATCAGTTAATTAAGAATAATTGAATACTTATTAAATATGACAAATCGGGAAACTGTATAAAAATTTAGAAATTCCAATTTTTATTAAATGTTTTTACAGACTGTAGAGCAATAAAATATATTTTTTATATGTTTTGAAGCAATATCTTATTTGAAATAATTCTAAAGGTTTAGAAATCAATTATTGGATCATTATTAGTATAAATATGAAGCATATTTCATTTTTGTAAGAAAATTACATTAAAGAATTTTTCATCTCTTTTCAAATACTTCATTCTCTATTTTATGCTAATTTTTTTTATTTTGAAGTTTATTGAATGAACTTTTTCTGACATTAATATAATTCTTTTTACTGAATAGAGGCTTTATTTTGAAATATTTTAATTCTTTTTGAGGTAAATAAATAACATATTTCGCTTCTATATCGCCGATAGAATTTATTTTTATCTTAAAATAATTCCATGTATCAGCAATGCAATTAAATTAAAATTCACAGTTTTCGCTCCTGATTCTGAATCAGAAAATGTAACACAATTTTGTTGTGCATAAATCTTTTCAATACAGAAAAATGTAGTTTGGAATATTTCCCCCTTCTACATTTTCTTATTTCTAGTTTTCGTAACTTTAATTTAGTTAATTTTTTTTTATTATTTTTATATTACATCCAGCCTAATAAATTCTGTGAGATTTAATTTGTAGATAAGTTAAAGTTTTTATTTAAGCGAACACTATTCGTTATTATATTTTGTGTGTTCCTTCTCTTTTTTTATTTGCAGTACTTTTTTAGAAAGAAAAAGATTAATTATCTGCAGTAAGATAATCCATTCTAAAAAATAAAATAATAATTTATTTAAAACGAAAGAAAACTTTTAGAATTTTCCTGTTCTTTTAGTTCTAATAAAAAGAATTGAATTTATTTCAGACTTACTCTGCTACCTTTATAAATTAGTTAATTTACTTCACTACTTGGAACTTTAGCATTTTTAAAATTCTTCTTTTGATATTTTTTATCGCCACATGAAGGGATGAAAGAATCGATAAAGGCTTGAAAATAAGTAAATTTGAATAGAACATTTTGACATTAATTAAGATTTATTTTTTAATTGAACATTCTTGAAGTACTAAATATTGCGTCCAAACTTCAGGAAGTTTTTGAATCTTACCAGGTTTATTGCAAATAAAAAAACACAATATCCGAATTGAATTGCGTATTTTTAATAAAATTATCCTGCTACTGACGGCAACAGTTTTTTGTTGTTGTTTTATTACACTTACGAGGGACACTTTCCTTGAAAACTTCGAACAAACCTTCAAGGTGTTATTAATCATGTCAGAATATGATATTGCTTTGGGAATGAGGTTTTTGGCGTCAACAAAATTCCGTAGGCGAGAAAAATAAAATTTTTATTATCTGCACGGACATCTCAAAAATCGACTTTTAATAACGTGTTACCATTGCATTTACAAAAGCTTTGATTTTAAAAAAAGTTAATGACTACAGCAAAGAAAACATAGTAAAACGTCATTTTGAAAACGTGATTACATGAAATGAAACAAATAGGAAATGCGATATTTTTTTAACGATAAATGCGAGACAGAGTTCTTTACATCGTTTGCTATACTAAAGTGACTCATTCAATGAAACAATTAAAAGAAATAAAAATATAGTTTAACTTGCATTTCGTGGTGCTTGGCAGTTCCAGAAATTATCTTCTACATGATACATTGAAACATGCACAGCATATTTTATTTAAAAAAATTGCATACATAAATCCATTTGATAGGTATGATTATTTTATGGGGTATCTTTTAGATTATAATTCCCTTTTAGTTCTCTTTTTGAATTAACAAGAGAGTTTTTTCCCTTGAGAAACCTTCATAATTTTGAGCAAAAGATTTAAAATTATGAGCCTTCTGTGTATGGTTCACGATGTCAAATTGAATTTTTTATTAAGCCCACATATGCTTTGAAACTTCAAGGAATTGAGTTTCAAATCTAGATTTCCTTATCTTGAAGCCGAAAAACTTATCACTAGGTCATCATAGTACGTACGACTTTGCGATCTACCTTTTTGACATTACAATTTGCCTAACAAAAATCTTAGGATTTAATGCCTAAATGAGTAAAAAAAAATGAATCGAAGGAAGAAAGTTATGAAACCCTTTTGTTTATGAGCTACGAATATTCGATGAATCAGGTTTCAAAGCAGGATTCCATTTCCTGAAACCGAAAAACTTATCACTGGGCCACCATATTTCGTGCGATTTTGTGATTCAACTATATGACACTACAATTTGTCCAATAGAAATCTTAGGAATCTACTGAGAAGCTGCTGAATAACAAAGAAAATGGAACCGAAGGAATAAACTTATAAATTCCTTTTGTATATGTGTGTCGAATATTCGAGTAATCAGGTTTGAAAGCAAGATTCCATCACTTTCAAACCGAAAAAATTTATCACGAGGTCACCATAATCTACATGCTGTTATGATTCATTTATTCCTCATTATGTTGTTGTTGTTGTTACTTATGGCACTTGCCATAGACAAGCCCCACTGATACATCAGTAGATTTTAAGCCGGAGATATACGTTTCTTCCTTTACAAATAACGCCATATAGGGCCATGCGTACGACTTAGCTACACACACGACACAGCCCTTTTTAGGAACTTCATTCATGCATATTCATTCTCTCATCTCAGGTCGTAATTTAGACCTGGAACAGAGAACGATCACCTCTGACCAGGTACGCCCGATGGTATTACTCTCGACATGGAGGACTTTGTCCAACGCTCTACCAACCAGGCTATCCCGGCCCAATTCCTCATTATGATTTGCTCAATCGAAATCTTAATAGTTCATGCATAGTTGAGTGAGTAACAAAGAAAATTGAAGAAAGAAAGAGAAGGTAGAAAGTTATGAATTATCTAGGAATCGGGTTTCAAAGCAGGATTCAGTTAATCTTTAAATCTAAAAACTTATCATTAGGCCACCATAGTAGGTACGCTTTGTTTCGTGTTATTGTATTGACTTCTGGAAATATTCACATTTTTTGAGAGAAAAACTCAAATGTAAGTTAATTTCTCAGAATATTTTCCGAAAAAGTAATTAAATCCAATATAATAGGTCTGTCTGTCTTTGAATTCAGGTGCTACGTAGGTGCTAAAATATCACTTTGCTCAACTGAAGATGACAATAAAATTGATTTACAATGACTACAAACGTAGATCAAATTAGATTAGAAGAATACTAAAAGTAGGATTCTTTCACCTTCTTTCTCTATACTTAGTTTCTTTTATCTTAACCATAATGACCAATAAAAACCAAAATTACTAAAACTGGAGGAGAGATCTCAAACTAGTTTCTCACTCATTATTTTTTAAAAAGCAGATAATGATGCAAACATTGATCCATAAAGGCTTTTTGATTACATATATCAACTTGTATGTAAATATGGATATAATCCTTGAGATAATCATGGACATAAAAGCCTCTACCATATTTTCACCTCTAAATCTAAAACCCACACTATTTTAAACAAAATAAATAAAACTGCCAGGGCAATCTCGATTTAAATTACAGGAATTCAAAATTATTTCCTTTGCCTTCATTTATTTTGAATTACAAAGTGACAAAATAAAGATTGATATCATGAAAATGCCCTTTCCTTCAATTTAAGTTGGTATTTTTTAACCCTTTCCTTTCGAGAAAAAAAATAAAACGAAGAAGTTAAGAAAAGAAAAAAGAACTTTTAATGCAAATTTCTTCCAGTTTATTTGGCCTTCCACTTTTCCGAGTCTGTGATTTCATAAAGTGTATCTTTTTCATATGCAAGTGCCACCCCCACCCCCGTTCCATCTTCTTCTTCTAAGTCTGTATACCCATCCCCTCCACCCCCCTCAATCAGTTATAAACTTGACTTTCGTGTGCTCATGTCGACGAGTGACATCTTTTCCCCGGAAAACTCATTAGATCAAAAAAACTTAAGAGTTGCAAAATTCATTTTGGAAAAATTGAGAAAAACAAAATGCTGAATAAAGTCCTCTCGATTTCTTTGCATATATCAAAGACTTCTCCGTTCGAACGAAAAAGAAAAATAATATTAAAAAAAACAGAGAAGATGGGTAAAAAAAGAAAGAAAAGAAAATTGTTGGAGGGATAAAAGAGAGAGAGAGAGAGAGAGAGAAGTGTTCGAAAACCGTGAAAAGAGAAATAAATTACGTCAGCAAAACAACGTCAGCGAAATTTTCTCTTTCGGTTTGGCAACGCACCGGAAGAGGACTCGTTTATTTCGTGGCCGACGGAAAAGAGGTAATTTTAGTACAGAAAATTTGTTGATTAAATCTGTGGACTGAATTATGTACGAGTGAAGTGTTTGCCTTTCAAAAAGTAAAGAAAAAAAATGACACACACTCATTGGAAGGAGGCGTAATTTATTCTTACAGAAGTAAATTAAAGTTATTTTAGCTAATTTATGGAGATTAAAATTGCAGATTCGTTAGAGATTTTTTTTTTATTTTGAAAAGAAAAATTCATATTTATCAGCAGTAATTTCGAATATTTTTAATGAAATTTTTTTAAAAAAAGGTTTACTCTGGCTTATAAATTACTGATTATCACTTCAACGGATTGTCGAATAAGTTGATTTAACAGCAGTCAAATAAATCTTAGTTTATTGAAATAGATGAAAAGTTGGTAGAAATTGGGATTATAAATTGTTTCCCATTTCTTTGTTTATTAAATAGTTCGTATTAGTTTATATAATCAGTCCCTCAGAACTGCACTGAAGATGCAATATTTTGAAATATATCATTTAAAATAATAAAAAGTTGTATCTTTGCTTTAGATGTTAATACATTTGGCTAAAATTTATATCAAGAAATGATTCTTTTTAAAATAAAAGTATCAGAGTGTTTATAAAGTCAAGAAATTTGAACCAGGATTTTGAAACTGATAATTTATAACAGTTTTTTAAAGAATAATTTGGAAAATTTAGAATAATTTTTTTAGAATATGAGGTTTATCAATCAATAGAAAAGTAAATTTTTTAATGAAATCAAGTTTGCAAATTAAATAAATACAATATATATTCAAAACTTAGGGTAACTCATTTATCAAAATCGTAGTATCGAATCACAATTATTAGCTTTTTTTTAAAAAAAAACTTATTTCGATTTATATTTCTAGATACAAAATTCGACGTCAGTTTTTCTTTACTTTTTTTAAATGCTACAGGTTATAACTTTTTTTTACACTTGTATGTATGTATGTGATGGAATTATACAATTTCAGCCTTTTTCACAATTTGATTATCATTTAATCGATGGATTTAATTAGAATTTAATTAAATATGATTGACATTCTCTAGTAATGAATTGGATCAAAATTTCTTATCCGTATTATTTAAAATAATAAAAATATTTTTAAGAAACTATCTTTATTAAGTTTATCAATTTTGTGCCATTTCTGTGTTCTATGTGCTATTTTGAATAAAATGAATCTTCATTGTAATCCAGAGTGAAAATATTTTATTAAAATGTATTTTTTAAAAATTTGTAATGATTAAGGCCAGAATTGTATAAATACACCCCTTTGTATTTCTTATTGCTTTATTTCATCGTATTTTTTTCTATTTAAATTGGAGACAATTTAAATAATAATGAACATAATGTTGTTATCTTTAATTGCAATAATAACTGAAACAGTTCAGTAATAAATTTTAATAATGGATATTCTAATATCTATATTCCTTATTGCGTAAAATATCTTAATTATTATACTAATTATAAATCTTTACAAAATTATATATTAACATCTTAATATTACAAATCTAGAGAAAAATATCTCAATATTTACTTAATTTCCAAAAGAAAACTATTATCTTATCGAATTTTTTTTTTACAATTCTGCTTTTTATGATTTTTTATGTTGGATGTTCAGTAAACATTTTTGTTTAACATGGCAGGAAATAATCTAAATAATACATTGAAAACTTTTAAGATAAGAAAATAAACTAAAACAGCATTCGAGAATTGACGAAGAATTTTTTAATAACGAAACGTTTATACGCATACACTATACATATTTTTAAATTACAACAGCAACAATATATTAAATGTTTATATCTAAGATAATTTTTTAAAAATAATAATAATAAAATTAAATGATCTAAAATAAATTCGTTGAATCTACAAGGAATTGGTAGCTCAGAAACAATTTAATTACATTTTCTACGAAGTAAGTAAATTTAAATTGCCTTGACTCGGGAGTTTTACTCACATTATTGAATGATTTCATAAATCAACTCCTAAATTTTTCACTATAATGAAATCAGAGTAAATAAAAAAAATGAAGCCAATCTACTTTTTCAAAAGCTTAATTATTTTCTAAAAAATTGGAAATGACATCGCTAAATTACTTTTGGGATTTATAATTAAAATTAATAAAGCAGGATCATAAATAAACAATTTTTGCAATTATTTCACTGAATACTAAAATGGTTTCTTAATGATTAATTTCTTCTTTGTGTTGAAAGTATTGTTAAATTGCATTTTACTATTTCGATTAAAATCTCTTATGAAAGTTACTTTACTTTGTTCATCTTTATTAATATGTATTATTTATGCTATTTTTAACAATCATTTTTTATCTCTTTTCAGGTAATAAATCTTCTTTGTTAAAGACATGATTTGAAAAAAAGAGTTTGATTGTGAATAGTATTTGAATTCTATTTACTTTATATTGCTTTTGTAAGTATAATGCATTAGAAATCTGAATACTTTTTTGTGATTGATTTGAAAAGAAAAATGAGAATATCTTACAAAAGTGAAACAAAAGATCGCCATTTGTAATTAAAAAAATATTTTCTTGTTACCATAGGTCTTTGTTAATTTCAATCCAGCATAGATGAGAATAAAATTAGTTTTAATCGTGCATTCGAATTAAGAAAAATAGCTTTTAAAAATGAAAAAAAACCTATAAAAAACATTCACCAATTTTTAATTAAAAAAAGTGACAGTAAAAATTTATTTTCAATTTCAAGTCATTTTAATAAAGGATTTGCAATAAAGAAATAAATTATAAGTTGCATTAGTGTATAAAGTAACAATAACTAAGTTTTTTTTAAAAAAAACATTAATTATAAAGTAGGAAATTTTATTCAGCGAACAATATACACCATTTTGAAAACCACAATAACGCTATAAATCTTCAGACCCCTGATTCCTAAGGTAATTTGTGTTCAGCTACCTAAAAATATTTGAGTGCCCGCATTTCTTTTTCAAACATAAAATCCTTCTTTCAATTAAAGTCATAATGACAAACCATAATTTTAAGATATTTCTTTAAAAGGTACTCCTTAGCTTTTTTTATTAGATAGCTTGATTAGATATCTTTTTAATGTTTTCGAATAGCCATTATTGTATCATCAACCCATTTGGAAAGAATAAACAATCTCCTCGGGTATTCTATCGTAAGAAAATTCAATCAAACACTGCAATACGGTTTTTGATTTGTAATCATTAATTTTTCCAAATTTCATGTTATAATTCGCGTTAAGAGTGTGATATAAAAATGTTCTAAAATTATAAAATTTAAATATACAAGGTTAAGGTGAAGTTTATTTCAGTTCTTTAGTTTAAAACGGAGTATCCCATATCCATGGAAGTAACTGTACTTATAGAGAAGTGACTATGCTGAATTCATTGAGGCAGATTTCAGCGCCTTTAGCAACGAAATAAGGAATGTAAAAGAAATAAATAAAAAATAAAGTAGATCAAACAAAACGTAGGCCCATGTGAAAAAAATAAATAAAAAAAAATGTTCTATGCCATTAGAAAATTTTATTTAAAAAATTCAGGAGTTATCCGTAAAACTGGGGGAAGTATTTCCGATCAAAATTATAAACTTTTCAAGACTTGAAAACAGTTAGTTTAAGTGACCAGGGACCTTTAAAATGACTTTTTGCACTGACTTAAGCAATCTGAAATTTTTCAGGTATTAAGAGTAACACTATAGGAGATGGTACACTCAATTTTAAAGCACTATATTAATTTATTTGTGAGTTAGGGAGGTTAATATAGATAAATAGCGTTAATGAAAAATGCTCCAAGCGCTTCAAATTTGTTTGAAAGCGCTCTTATTTTTATTATTACTTACTCTAACCCTTCTAAAACAAAAGTTGGGATTAATCTTGAGCATTGAAATATCAAAATTAACCAATATAATAACTAACAACTACTGATTTTTTTAAAAAAAAGTTTAAGTAGTTTGGAGTTATTATATTGGTTAATTTTGATATTTCGTACTCAAACTTCAAGATTCATCCCAACTTTTGTTTAAAAAGTGTTATAGTAAATAATAATAAACATTAGAGTGCTTTCAAACAAATTTGGAGCGCTCGGAGTATTTTTCATTAACGTTATTTATCGCTAATTTTATATTATATTAACCTCCCTAATTCATAAATAAACTAATATAATGCTTCAAAATTTTGTGTGTCATCTCCTAGAGTGTTACTCTTAATGCCTGTGAAATTTCAAATTGCTAAGGTGAAAATGGCAAAAAGTCATTTTAAAAGTCCCTGGTCGCCTTAAAATAAAAAAAATGTATTTTACTGAATTATCATAAAGTTTTAAAGCTAAGAAACGGTGACATGAAATTTAGGCAAAAACGAAACTTTAAATAATCTTTTTTTTAAATCTGAAAGGCGCTTGCTTGATTGATTAACTTGTATAATACATCTTTTATTCGAAGTGCTCTGTTCTGAAGTTTTCCTTGAGTTGCCAGTGGGTAGTTTATAAAGCAAAATTCATATTACAAAATAATATTTTTGTACATGTGCTTCAGTATTCAGCAATAAACAAACGATGTAGGAAGGGGATGAGAAATATGGTGCATTTATTATGCAGCTATATATGACATTAAATTCATAGAAATAACTTAAATTTCCTTGTATTTTTTTCCTTTGCCATTTTTTGTATTTCTTATTTTATGATAAAAAAAGGTTAAATATTACTTTTTTCTTATTTTTGTTTCATTGAAAGTAATAATATTCAGATGGTAATGCTCTGATTTTTGCGTATGATTAATACCATAGTAATAAAAAAAGCAAAAAATTTGAACTTTTCTTTGAAAATATGTATTAAATAAGTGTAATATATTATACAAATATTAAATATGTTAATTGTGTTTTTAATGAAATTAAATAAGAGAACAAATATTTTTTTTGGTTAAAATAACTTGTTGAACGAATCATGTTTTTTGATTATTCTAGACTGAATGTATAATAATAACGTTTTACCTTTTCCTAACCTCATCATGTTGCTTAATGTTTGACAGTGTTATGTATAACAGCTGGGTTGATTTTCAGAAGAAATTATTATTTATATAGTGTTCATATTATACGAATTAAAGTAATTGATAATAAACTCATTAATTTTGATTAATGAGTTCATTAACTGACAATGTACTCATTATTAGTAAAAAAAGTAATTTATCATGAGCTCTTTATTAAAGAAAAAAGTAACTGATCGTAGATTCATTATTAGTGTAGAAAGCATCTGATCGTGAATACATTATTTTTGAAAAAGTAACTGATCTTGAGCTACTTATCAGCGAAAAAAAGCTACTGATCGTGAACTTATAATTAGTGTAAAAAGTATCTGATCGTGAACTCATTGTTTGTAAAAATGTAAATGATCCTGAACTCCTTATTACTGTAAAAACCATCTAATCCTGAATCAGTATTAGTGTAAAAAGTAACTGGTCGTAAACTCATTATTATTGAAAAAGTAACATCTTGAACTACTTATCAGTGAAAAAAAATAGCTGATCGTGTACTCATATTTAGTGTGAAATTCATTCTTAGTAAAAAAGTAAACGATTCTGAACTCATAATTAGTGTAAAAGGCATCTGATCGTGATTCATTATTAGTGTAAAAAGTAATTAATCATAAACTCATAATTAGTGTAAAAAGTCTCTGATCATGAACACCTTATTAGTGAAAAAATGTAAATCATCGTGAATTCATAATTATTGTTAAAGGTAACTGACCGTGAACTCATTATTAGTGTAAAAAGCAACGGATCGTGAATTCATTATTATTTTTTAAAAAGTTTATGATCGTGAACTGGTTATTAATTTAAAAACCAACCAGTTTAGAGCCCTTTATTAATGAGAAAAGTTACTGACCGTGAACTCATTATTAGACAAAAAATTAATTCCTCCGATCGTGCAGAAATAAAAATATCTAATAAGAGTGAAATCAATGGTAATTCATTGTAGAGTCATAAAAATTAAAACACAAAATTTTCAGTTTCATTAAATTGTAAAGAACAGGATATTGATTGAATTATTTCCAATAAAACTCAATATCTTTTAACGATTTATTCCACAGACATTAAAAGAAACAACCTGTTGAATATCACATCACTAATGTCTTGTTTAATCTTCACTCTGACCTCAAGTAAATGACTTAGTATTATTGATCATAAACATCCAAGAAGTTTAATTCAGTCCCGAATAACAATAACTTTTCAATCGGAAGGTCATTTCCATTTACTCTCGAGGGCCCGAACTAATTTATACTTTCCTATTCATCATTACCTTTTCAAAATCTTCCCCAACTGCTGCCACCGCGGCACTTTAAACTTTTAAATAAATTTTCCAAACGTTTTAGAATCGGAGCCTTCGGGTGTAAATTCCATTGTAATTCCCTCCCCCCCTAGTTCTAATAGCGCCGAACAATTCACTGAAGACTATTAAAATAAGCGTTACAGAAATCGTGTCCCAGTTTGTAACCGAATTACTATGTCCAACAAACAATAACTTAATGATACATAAGCAACGGCCGTAGTTTCCTATTTAATATCACAGGCTTGAGTCCGGGAGTGAAATTTTGGAGCAAATCCAGTCCCACGGACATTAATTGTTACGGCTATTAAGGATTCTCCCTAAAGGCTATATTGAACAGCGGGATATTTAATAACGGCGCGTGATTGTTCCGTTTAGAAGGCAGGTATTCGTGGAATTCAATTTGACTTCTGCAAAGCTTATTTCTCCTGCAGTTTCCTGGAGACTTCGGTGTTCCAGGCAGGGCGGAGGAAGGGGTGGAAGTTCTGGTTTGGAATAGAACTTGGGGTGCAAGCGCCCCACGGTGAAATCGGCTGCAGTAATTGTTACGATTCTGCGCGGCTGGGAATGCTGGGAGGGTTAAGGCTTTTCTTCCACACTGCTGTGAGTGGGCATGAGTAATGGGAAAGTGCTAGGTGGTTATAACAGTTTAGCCATAATCTAATTAAAAATAATTCGATTTGTATAGTTATGCACACAATGCCACGACAAAGCTGGTAGGGAAATTATTTAAACACGGTTAACTGAGTGTTCCATTTGAATGATAGTTAAGAATACTGAATTGAAATGTTATTCAACTAAATTTATTGTGGATATTGAAAGATTTAACTGTTAAATAGTAATAAAATCTGTATAAAGTCAGTTGTTAGAGTAAAGTAGTGAGCGTTTCTGTTAAAATATGGGCCTTTGTCATTTAATTCTTTCTTTTCTCTTCCATTCATATTCATGATGAATAGTTCATTTACGATGCGAATAAAATATATCACGTTGTATTTTTGATTATAAATATGTATAAAGTCATTTGTGGGTGTAAAGTAGTGAGTGTTTCTGTTAAAATATTGGCCTTTGTCACTTAATTCTTCCTTTTCTCTTCTATTCATATTCATGATGAGTAGTCCCTTTACAATACAAATAAAATATATCACATTGTATATTTGTTTATTAATCTATATAAAGTCGTTTGTTAGAGTAAATTAGTGAGCGTTTCTGTTAGAATATGGACCTTTGTCATTTAACTCTTTCTTTCCTCTTCTATTCATATTCATGATGAGTAGTTCCTTTACAATGCAAATAAAATATATCACATTGTATATTTGTTTATTAATCTATATAAAGTCGTTTGTTAGAGTAAATTAGTGAGCGTTTTTGTTAGAATTTGGACCTTTGTCATTTAACTCTTTCTTTCCTCTTCTATTCATATTCATGATGAGTAGTTCCTTTACAATGCAAATAAAATATATCGCGTTGTATTTTTGCTGAGTATTTTTGCAAAGTCTCGGATTCAGATGCAGATGGACTCAAATTCAAGATGTGCCTGTATAGGAAAACCTTTGTTTAAGAGGTTAATCCGTCTTGGAACAACATCCAACAAAAGTACCACTATATGGTGTGGTGTGAAAGCTTGGAGACCCGATTTGTGAACCCGATACCACCGAAGAACCCTTGTGTAAGGGAGTCTGCAGCATATTAAATCTTTCAGGACCCAACATCCTCCACTAGTTTGGATAGGAGGTTGCAAGCTCTAGTGTCATCCTCTTCATCTGACGATTGGGAAAATTACGATATCTGTGCCAAAACCACACTAGCGTTGCTTAAAACATTGACATAATTAAACTGATCTGAAAGATAAATAGAAAACTGAATCTTTAATAAAATCCTTAGCTTCCTTTTTAAAAAATGAAAACGAAGCGACAAATATTTTATGCAAATTTCAGAACAGAAAATTTGATGTCATTTTTTTAGCAAAGCATCGTGTAAATATAAGATGGTTTTACAAATGCAGTATTCAAAAATAATCAATAATATTCCACCTAAAGTTTCGTTAACTTTTGGAATAGTTCATTTTTATATCGTTTCTTTTCTGCGCTAACATGACGTTGTTTTGAGAACTAAATTAATGGCATCCGTGGAGACAAACATATTCGTTATATCCATCAATATATGACGATGAATTTTTATTTTTTGAAGTCTGTCTATTCTATGCTATTCTATTTTTAATTAATTGATTGCGAATATTTTATAAAAAATATAATAGGAATATTGAAATAAATAACAAATTCATAATCTAGTTTAAAATAATTTTATTTTAGTCGAATATTTAATGTTATCTTTGTAGAATCAATCAATTATTCATAACAGAGCTTTATAATTTCTTGGAAAAATACTGACGTTTAATTGTACCTTTTTTATGGGACAAAGGGGATTTGTTTCTAATATATGCAAAAAATTTACTAAAATTCCAACATCCTATGATGATGATGTGCCCGCTTTACAACGGAAGAAGGGGTGCAGCAGCTTCTGTGGTACGAACCTCTAAGCACCGGAGGGCAGAAGTCTGACTTCTAAATCATATGAAGATGACACACATCACATTCACAGGGGGACACATTCACACGCCTCACAGATAGGACACAAAAGAACAGCTATACCCTGACCGGGACGCATATAAACTAACCTTACATTGATAGGAACCTTACAAAAATTTAAGCCCGCTGATTGGTTGGACTCATCCTACGTCACGACATGTGATGTCAACTGATATATCTGTACTAATAGCGATCCTTTGTCGTTTTTTTTTTTGACATAACTACTTAATACATATTATTTTTTCATTCTTTTTGACATGTCTGTGTTTTCGGAGACTAAATTTCCAACTTCATTTTGTAGTGAAGTTGAATCATATGCACAGAATGTAATTACTGTTCGCAGCGATGTGAAAAATTTAGAATTTTTAAGAGACAAAATAATATAATAATAAATTCCCATTTTTCTAACAACGAATATTTCTTCATGGAAGATTTAAAATAATTTGTATAATTTTTCCAAAATTTATTTTTGAGGGAAATTAAGCATTTAAAAACTTATCTTATTTTCAATTGAAAAAAATCTGGTACCAATTTTTTTAGGCCATTCCTTTTCCTCAAATACGGAAGTTGAAAGGGAAGCCATCTTTCATTTACCAAAATTTTTTATTTTCATTCGGAAAAATTTCAAGGATTTTTAAAGGAATTCTTGTTTTTTTTTCTTTCTGAAATAAACTTTTTGCAAGGAATTTTTTTAGAAACCAAAATTGCTACATAAACGTTAATTTGGGGCAAATATTATAAATTCTGTTGTGTTTTTACAGATATAGCTCGAGAATATAGAGCAGATAGAAAGCAGCAGAATTTGAAGCTTATAACAGCTGGCTATTCATTTTTTTAAAAAAAATTTGAATTTGTGTTTTTTTTAATTCACGCAAAAAAAAATCGAGTTCGCTAATTTTGATGCCATGATGTAATTTTAATTCGTTTCCAAAAGACGGTTAATTATAAATGTTTACCAGTGAATAAAATAAATGATACAAAGAAACATATTTTAATTGATGCAGAGGAATTTTTTGTTCACAATCTCTTGTTTGAATTGACTAACACGAATTCCAATTCGTGTTCGTCAATTTTCCGAATTTCGCTATCCATTTGTTGCATTCTTCAAAAATTTTCACATCACTGCGCCAAAAGATTTGGTTTGGAGTAAATGATTCCACTTCATTATAAAATGGCCTGAAGATTTGTCTCCAAAAACAGAGACATTTCATAAAGATTGAGAAAATGAAACTGTATGAATTTTTTTATGTCTAAGACCAGAGAAACAATGCGCTAATCCTTAAACATCACATTTCATGACGTAGGATGAGTCCAACCAATCAGCGGGCTTAAATTTTTGTATGGTTCCTATCAATGTAAGGTTAGTTTATATGCGACCGGGACTCCAACCCGGGACGCCCAGATCCCGAGGAAAACGCGCTACCTCTTTGCCATGACGCCAGTTACATCCCATAAATAAGTTTGTTTAAGTCTTCCTCGTATTCTGTGAGTCCCGGCTTCGAGTCCCGATTCGGGCATGATTGTTCTTCTGTGTGCTATCGTGAGATGTTTGATTGTGTCCCTCTGTGAAAAGGAGTGTGCAAGCGAATGTGTGACGTGAGTGTAGCCAAGTCTTACTCTTGGCCCTCTTTGACGCTACTTCAAAAACAAGAGACGCTCATTTCGGCTTAAATCTGCTGCTATATCAGCGGGGGGCTTGTCCATGGTAAGTGCCATAAGTAACAACAACAGCATAAGTTTGTTTAAAAATACTTAACAATATTTATTTCCATATTATTATAGAATTATATATCTTACTTCTTGTCGTACAGCTAAGTTTTATGTTTTATCCTTTTTATTTTTATTTAACAAATAACAGAAGCAATATTAAGAAAAACATCCTCGAAAAGATACTACAAATATTTTGTATAAAACTATATAACTTGAATAAAATGGGTAACATTCAAATGAATTCAAAATTTTTATTCAAAAATTAACCACAAAGACTAGAAACCCATTATGGCAGCACTAATCCATCTCGCTTTAGTATTCTGTCCGCAAAATTCTCGAGCCTCCATTAAACACAAGGAAAGAAAAAAAGCTTTTTACTATTAATGCCATCTTTTTTACTCAAAAAAGTGTTTTTCTTGAAATGGTATTACTATACTGAAAGTACTTAGTTATATCCAACTTCTTTTTCATCAGGTTAATTAATAATAAATGCGCCTCTCTTAGCGTAACGACTTCCGAAAAAGTAAAAACGCTGGAAAAGAACCGGATTAGCCTTAAACCGTTTGCTGCTTTCCGGAATTTTTTTCGTTTTTTCCCCCTCTCTCTAATTCATTTCCTAGTTTCTTGTTGCAGTCGGTTTTAATAAGGTGTTCATTTGTTATCTCGTGCAAATTGCCTTACAAGGCGCCTGCCTTCTAAACTGAAAATATGTATGAAAAAACTTCAAATCCTGGATCAGCTTTAAGTTTCATTCGTTGTAAGAATTGGATTAGGAGTTATATTTAGTTTTTTTTTTTTTTTTGACAATTTTTTACAGAATGTTTTTGTTAATAATCAATTTTTTTTAATAAACAGATTTAAAAATAAATACAAGTGCAGTAATATATTGCATTAAATTTCAATTCTCCAATTACAGGAGGCATATTTTTTGTATTACTTACATGTCTTTTGAAAAACCATTAAAAAATGGAGGGACGTATTTCAGATTTTCAATTTCTACTCTAATCGGGGCAAGATAGGGAAAATCGTATTACCAGTTGAAGTAATTAGTTAAATGTATATATTTTTCTTTTTTCTGCATAAAATATGTATATAAAAATTTTCAATTATCTAAAAATTCGATTTTGGATTTTTTTAATGAATATATCAGTTTTATATTTTTCTCAGATTTAAAAATTCTTAACTATAATTACGTCTATTGGTCAATTTAATTTAGAACGCAAATAATAAAAATTATATAATCTAAAAATAGGAAGAACAAGACATATGGATTGGGATATTGTAACTTTTGCATTAAAATCGTAAATATATGCATTTCCTAATTATATGAAGATAATAATTTAAAGCAAATTAAATTTGTGAGATTACACTTTGTATTTTATTTAGGATTCAGAAATATATTAAATTTTGGACTAGACCTGATATAACCAACAACCTATCAATCAGTTTTCAAATGTATTCAAGAACTCCGGAACTTAAAATGATGCAAATAAATTAATTATCTGAAATTTTAAAAATTGTTAGGATCTGATGTTTTAAAAAATTGTTAGAATATGATCTTTTAAAAAATTGTTAGGATCAGATCTTTAAAA